>JAHIAM010004242.1:0-61775 GCA_021605205.1 Aegilops longissima | reverse complement strand
GACCCATCCCAAGTCACATCGACCAGCGGTAACACCTCATATCACTTTGTGGCCTCACGCACCCCGGGTGTCCCCATGGCCCGGGACCGCTTTGCCTTTTTGGCTCACGGATAGTGTCGCTAGCATCCACATGACAAAGAACCCGGCCGTGGGTCGGAACCCAAAGCGGCGCTTAACCTATGGGGACAGTACATGAATCACATCGAGCATGTCGGTCATCAACGATATATTCGGCTGTAGCACTGGCTAACAGACTGATCCCGGCTGCAGGCTGGGGACTCAATCCAGGTGACATTTCCCGGGATGTAATAGGAACGGGAAACAATGCCGCAGTCAAGTGTCCAAGCAGAGTGGGTTAGCAGACTCTGAACCGGGCGAGGCACTACGCCGGCCGAGACTACATTTCCCCATATGAGAGGCTGCCAAGGATAAACAACTAGTTTGTCGGATCCCACTCATACCAAGCATTTCAATCATACACGCAATATGCCCGATATGAGTAAATACAACAAGGCATCACAACAAAACTCTACAACTCAAGTATTTTATTTAAGAGGCCCGAGGAGCCATACATAACATATCCATACGTAGGGGTCACATGACCCAACACTCAAGTCATACAATCATACAAGCACATGCGAAGCAAACTAGTCCGAGTACGATCTAGAAAGAAAGAAAGCTTGTTGGAGCCTTTCTATCTACAATGGCCCTTCACAAGTCTTTAGATCGCCACCGGTGGCTAGTTCACTGTCGTCAGATCTACATAGAATCCATCGGGGGTAGTGTTGTCCTCCTAAAAACATTAATTACAAACATGAGTAAAAGGTACTAAGGTCTTACCACGTAATCCTATCATACATGCACATTCTCAAGAAGGTGGTGGAGTTTTTGCAGAAGCCGCTTTGACTCTTGGCTGTTTATCCCACGTGACAATTTGTAAAGCATTTGTCCACACGAGTCCACTAATCACCATCACATACTACGGATCCTCTCTCCCACCCAGAGGGCCATCCATATACTCACACTTATCTTGAGGCTTTAGTAGTATCCATTTACTTGTCTATGAACCGATATAGGTAACCCAAGTCCTTCTCCGTGGACACCCTATTCAATAGATCATTCCCCCAGGGTGTACTTCTTCCACACCTCACCACTTACCGCCCTACACGACATGTACTGCAACCTTCAAGCGGAAGCCCAACGGGGTGTCGGCCACACCACCTAAACACTCAAGTCCCTAGTCCAATCGCCTATTCGGTTCCATCCCAGGAGTCCGCCGAGGTTTCCCATACAGCCCCAACGATGTGTGGGTTCCCGAGATACCAAACGGCACTCGTACACCCAACGTGCTACCGCAACACAACCCACCCTAAGGTCCGCTATGGGCCCCAAATGCTACAAACACCAAACTACGCAATTCCCGACTAAGAACAAGGGTGGTTAAGAAGGGAGGGTCCATTGGTTTCGGCCCAATGCGGTAGTAACTATTCATGGATCACAAACAATCTCGCTTAGGATCGGCTTCAATGAAACAACCCACCATGTACTCCTACATGGCCTCTCATCAACCTTTACCAAAACGTGTTCAACACTTTCACTCGAACCAACACAACCTTTCACTCCAGCCATCATCCCGATGAGCCACCACACAACTCTAAGCATAGCAAGCATAGCATGGTAGGAATCACAAACATGGCTCAATCAACTCCTACACATACTAGTGGGTTTCATCTAGTTATCGTGGCAATGACAGTCATGCAAAGGAAGGGTTCAACTACCGCAGACACAACAGTTTGAATCGCTTCTTAATGCAGAACGAGAGCGAAGCGAGAACATGGGTTTGTATCGAATGATCAATGAGTTGCTTGCCGATGGAACGGGGTAGAGTCGCCTTCGATGGATAGTCGAGGTTATCCTTAAAGGTAACCTATCATGAAGAACATACCAAAAGTAAACACACATGACAATATGCAACAATATGATGCATGCTATGACATGGCAATATGGATGTGTTGGCCTAATGCAAGCTGAAATAATAGGGATGAACTCATTTGAATCAAAGATTCAAATGATGGCTCATTTGAATTAACCTAAAGGTGCATTATCTTATTCTGTTAAACAGCAAGGTTAACTTGATTTAACATGCATGAAAACTGTACCAATGGATAGAATGGATTTTTCTGATCATTTTCATATATAAATCTTTGCATTTGGAGTTACAGATTAAAAGTTATAAGCATTTGAAATTTGAATTATATTATGAATTTATATATTAGAATAAATCCGTAAATTAGATTAATGCGTCACCATAGGCAAGATGACGCGGGTCAACAGAGACGTCCAGGTCAAACCCGACAAGGTCCCGATGTCGTGGTAATTAACTTAACTAATGTTTAATTAAACTAACCTATTTAGTTAAGGTGGCGGGCCCCATCTCGCGCTGACTTGTCGGGTCAACGAGGGCCCACGTGGTCAAAGTCCACGCCGGCGCATCGGCGACTCAGTCACGGCGAGCCCGACGCGCGGAGGAAGTGTTTTTACGATTCTGCCACCAAATGAGTCTGGAAGGTGGCTACGGTAGCGAGCAAGCCGCTCATGGTGGAGCTGGGGTCGGGTGGCGGAGTTGCGCCGGCGACGAGCTAGGCGGCCGGGTTCGCCAACGATGAGCTTGGGGTTAGAGGGTCGGTGAGGTGGGGAGTGCATGGGTAGACCCATGGGTGCGGTGAGTGTGATGGACACCACGAGGTGGCGAGAGTGACCAGAGCACGCCGGGCGACGAGCTCCACGGGCGGGTGCGGGTGAGCGGGTTCGGTTACGCTGCTCGAGGGGCGAGAGAGAGGGAAGGAGGTAGATGGGCTCACGGGCGACGTAGAAGCTCCTGCCGAGGTCGGGACGAACCGGAGCGACGGTGGCGCTGAAGGGATCTCCGCGACGGCGAACCTGGCCGAGGTCGGTGGGTGGACTCGGTCACTTGAGCAAGCAGGCTCGGCTGGTTAGGGGTAGTGGAGGCGGAGCTCCTGGACATGGTGAGGAGGAGCACGGACGGCGGGGAGCACGGCTATGCAGATGAAGCGGCAAGGGCGTGCCAAGGCGGGGAGCACGAGGAGAGGGACCGGGAGAGGAGGTGTCCAGGGGTTCGGGGAGAGAGGAGGCGATCCTCGCAGCACCGGGCGAGAGGAGCGGCGAGGCGGCGACCAGGTGCGTGGCACCATCGGTGCCCGGCCGAAGCACTGGTGCTCGCTGCCGAGCTAAGACCAGGCGCTGGCGGGCCGGCAGTGGGCTGTAGGGAGGCGCCAGTAAGTCTTTTCCTCGCTTTTATCTTTTTCTAATTTCCTGCAACTTTGTGGGGTTTTCTAAAATACCAAAACAGTTTTAAAATTCACCAAATGCTCCGGTCCCTTGTTGGAATATTTCCAACATGAAACATTTTGGTTTGGCAATTTTGGACATTTAAAATATTTTATATAATTTGAAATGCTCAAGTTCAAAACTTATGAATTAATCCAAGGACCTTGATGACCTAGAAAATGATGCACCACTTTTGACATAGGCTCGAACCAAAGCAAAGATGATGAGCATTTTGAAGGGCATTTCGGTTCATTGAAATAATTTTAGTAAACCCTAGTTGAATTAAGGGGTGTTCGGGGTTTCCGCCTTCCCCATTTCAAATTCAAATGAAATTTAAACATGATGCACACCCTAATGCATGGTCTAACCGGATGTGACAACTCACCCTCACTCAAAAGAATCTCGCCCCGAGATTTAGGATCTGCTAAAAAGGTGGGATACTCAAGTCGAAGACGATCCTCCTTTCCCAAGTTGCTTTTGCTCGGAATGGTTTGACCATTGAACCTTTAGAAACTTGATATTCCGACGCCGAGTGGTACGCGGCTTGATCGAGAATATGAATGGATATTCTCGATAGGTGAGGTTATCTTGGAGATCAAGCCTTGTGGTCCACCTACGGATAGGATCCGAGAAGCAACGCCTGAGTTGGGAAACGGGAAGACATCATGGACTCGAAAGATGCGGGGTAGTTCCAATTGGTAGGCAACTTCTCCTGCTTGGCAAGAATGCGAAGGGTCCAATGTAACGAGGAGCCAACTTGCCTTTGATACCAATCGATGGGTTCCTTCAAAGGAGTAACCCGGTAAGCCTTCGCCAATTTCATAAGTCATAGGCTTATGCTTGCGGTCATATTGGCTCTTTTGACGAGATTGGGCTGTTTTCAATTTTCCACTAACAACGCTAACCTGCTTCTCGCTTCCTGAATCATTCCGCCAAAGAGTTGTCTCCTGTTCACCGCTAAGAGGCGCTCACATTTTCGCCCATAAAGAACTTCGAAGGGGCTTTGCTTAAGCTGGCTTGATAACTATTGTTATAAGCTTAACTCGGCTAATGGAAGGCATTTTTCCCAATTCATGCGAAGAGATGAAAGCTCAAGCATATCCTCTAGGATTTGATTGACTGCTCTACTTGACCACTTGATTGAGGATGGAAAGCAAAGGGAGAGACGAAGTTCTATAGCGCTTGGAAACTTTCCCAAAATCGAGAGGTGAAGAGACTTCCACGGTCCGAGTTAATCTCCAATGGAACACCATGAAGAGACACTATTCGAGAATGTACAAATCAGCTAGTGGCTAGCGGTTATACTCCACTAACGGTAGGAAGTGGGCTACTTTGGAAAGACGATCAACGACAACGAAGATAGCATTATTCCTCTCTTGGTCCTGGGAAACCCGTAATGAAATCCATACCGATTTTATCCCATTTCCATTCAGGAATTTCCAAAGGTTGAAGGGTACCAAGAGCCGCTGATGCTCGCTTAACTCGACCTACGCCGCAATTAGCAATGTATTGAGCGATTTCTTCTTCATCCTAGTCCACCAAAACTCGGCGAGGTCTTGATACATTTTAGTACTACCGGATGAATGGTGAGAGGAGAGTCATGAGCCTTAAGGATCAATCGCCTCAGTTATGCACCTTGGGGACCACTAGACGGTCTCCAAAGAACACGACACCTTGTTCATCAATGGAGAAACAATCATGACTCTTCTTGATGTTTCTCCCGAACGGAGATTCCCTGATCTACCTTCCGTGGCTTTGATGATCTGATCCGTAAGGGTAGGTTTCGCCACCTGGTGGAAAGGAACTCGAGGAACAATGTGAGATTAAGCTTACGTAAATTCCTCGTGGAGAAATGGTTGACTTTGTTGTAACATCAGGTTGTTACAATAAGATTTCGACTTAGGGCGCCGCCATGACATTGGCTTTGCTCGTGTAAGATATTCCTAAGTCGTAATCAGATCAACTCGACCCAACGCCTTTGCTCGAGATTCAAACCGTTGGGTGAAGATATATTTCAGACTTTGGTGATCAGTAGATTTCGCAACGATTACCAAGAAGGTAATGTCGCCAAGTTTTGAGTGCATGAACCATCGCGCAAGCTCTAGATCGTGTGGGATAGTTATCCTCATGTGGAGCAATCCGAGAAGCGAGGCAATCACATGACGATCTTGCATGAGTATGCAACCTAGTCCTTGTCGCGAGGCCGAATAGATAATAAAGTCCTTAGAGAAATCTGGTGGAACAAGACGGAGCAGATGTCGCGCCTTTTCAGCCTCAAAGCTGAACTCGACCGGGCCCATTCAACTTTTTATCTTTCTTGAGGAGTTCGTTAGAGGTTTAGCAACTTTAGAGAAATTCTCATTAAGCGGCGCAAATAGCTCGCTAAACCGAGGAAACTCCAAACTTGCTTGACCGATTCGTGGAGTCCACAAGACGGCTTGAACTCGCCGATTGACAAAGAATGCCCTTACCAGAGATTACATGGCCTAGTAGGTCACTTCGCAACCGAATTCACACTTAGAGAATTTGGCATAAAGGCGGTGCCTCAAGTTTCATCAATACTAGCCTTAGGTGTTCGCATGTTCTTCCTCATTCTTGGAGTAGATGAGTATATCATCGAGGTATACCACTACTAATTTATCCAAATACTCCATGAAGATTGAGTTCATTAACCGAGAGAAGGTGGTGGAGCATTGGTTAAACAAGGGCATGACGGTGTACTCAGATTGGCCATAACGAGTAACAAAGGCCGCTTTTAGGAATGTCCCCGTTTGATTTTGATTTGATGGTAGCCCAACCTCAAATCCATCTTGAAAAGATCGAGGATCCAGCGAAGCTGATCATACAGATCGTTGATCCCGGGAGCGGATACTTGTTCTTGATGGTGACCAAATTGATGTGTCGGTAATCTACAACCATCCGATCCGCACCATCCTTCTTCTTGAAAGAGGATGGGCAAGCCCATGGAGATGAACTAGGACGGATGAAACCTTTTTGCAAGGACTCATCGAGTTGTTTCTTAAGTTCAGCTAGTTCTAGGGTGCCATCTTATAAGGTCTCCTAGAGATTGGGACGGTTCCGGAACAAGATCTATCACTTAACTCGACATCCCCGCGTGGAACACCGCAGTTCCTCCCGAAAGACATCCGGAAATCACGGACTACCGGAATATCTTCGAGGTCCGGAAGAGGGTTGGCATTTAAGGAGTAAAGTCGGCGCTTAGACACTCGGGTTAAAACATTCACCGCCTTGCCCAAGGATGGGTGAGTTGAATGCCTAGTAGAGCAATCAATCTTAGCATAATGGGTGACATCCACCCATACCCAAGATGATGTTTATGTCCGAGGACTTGAGAGCTATTAGAGATGCAAGAAAGACTAATCTGTCGACAAGAATTTCATTCCCATGACTTATTCTAGAGGTTTGCCATCTAGAACCGGAGTTTGAATTTCCATGGAGGTATGCATGTCACGTAATGTGTTGTAAATGGCATAGCTTTTAAATAAATGAATGAGATGCTCCAAAGATCAAAGAACAGCTTTGGGATGGCAATTAACAAGGAGCGCATCGAGGACGACGCTAGATCCTCATAGGTTTCTTCAGAGAAACATAGTTGACATGGCCACAAGGGTGGCAACCGGTTTAGCATAGGGCACCTTTCCGCTGGCTTGCCACGGCCAATGATTTCCAACTTGACGGGTTGTTCTGGGGACACACGGATATAGTGGCCTGCCTCCCACACTTGAAGCAAGTTATCACATTTGGGCGTGAGCAGCATTAGGGGGGCCTCCATAAGTCTTGGGCGGAACATACGCTGGTTGGGGCGAGGCGCCAAAGGATGGCCTCGGGTGAACTCGGTGGTAGAACAGATTTGGAACCAAACCCGGCGCTTCGGGATCCAGAGCCGATGAAGATCCAGAGTCACGATGTGCTTGCGGAAGCCTCAAAATCAGCCTGCCGCCGCCGATAGCCTTATTGACTAGCTTCGAAAAGAAGGTACACCATGCACGGTTTCTCGCGTAGCTCGGGCTAAGTCCTGCGGAACCTTGCCCGCTTCTTGGCGTCGGAGAAACTTCTTCGAGCATAACGTTAAACCTCCCAATTACCCGAGGCATCCACCGCCCCTACCTTGGGTGAAATGCAAATTCTCCCTTTTGCGTCCATAAGACCTCGAATATGATGCTCACTAAGGCGGCATCAATTCAGCCCGTTGTAACTTGTCCAACCGGACGATAGCCTCATAATTCTCCCACCGTAGACTCAGGTGGCCTTCAAGATGATAAGCGCAAAGGTAACCTTGTCGCCTCACCACGCTGGCGTAACAAGCTTGTGGTGGATGTCATGGCCAATCATCCGCCGAGAGGCTTGACGGAATATTTGAACTTTGGGGACAGCTTGATGAAGTCATTGAGTGAAACCACATCATTTCTGGCTGGCGGTGTTTTGTTCAATCCGCCCAAGAAGCGTATTGGTTTCACGCTTATTATGCTCGCCCAAAGATAACCTCGCCAAAGATGGCGCTATGCAGATTCACATTCCCGGCTGCACTAGCTTCTCCCCGCCCGAGCAGCAGGATTGTTATGGTGTTGACCATCCTAGGAGACAAAGCAAAGGTTTAAACCAGGATGGCAGAATTTAACAAGGAAGTGCGGAAGGTAATGGATAGCATGGAATGCAAAGATGTTCATCCGTATGACATGGTAATATAAAACTGCCATATATATATACCAACGGTCATACACACCATTCATAGTTTAGTACAAGACGGGTACAACTATAAGAAAGGCGCTTACCTCATCCAAGCATTCCAACTTCTATACATTATTTTTCTACACTTCCTAACGAACACACTAAGTCATATTCCACAAGTCACCAGACGGTGGAAATACAACTATTACCATACTAGGAATACTACTACTAACTCTGCAGCTCCATAGTAGTCCTCATAGAAGTCACCACCCAAGCCTCGAAGTGGAACATGATCATCCGAAATGCATAACTCTGGGGCCTGTGGGACCATAAGGACTCGGATGTGGCCGTGGTCCAACAAACGGTGGCAGACGAGGCCCACGAGGAGGAGTGATGCTCCAACCTCACGCCACTCCATAAAGTCCGGCAGACTGCCCGCACAGGTACAAGTCCTCATGTCCATAACCGCTTGCACGGCAAGTGCAAACCTAGTCGAGTAGCCCAAAGGATCGAACGGCATTAAAGCTCCATACGCAAGGCCCGGCTCACGGTCCTTGTCCTCCAAAGATCTCAAGAGGGAAGGAGTGAGTCCTCATGGGATGCATCGCGTACAAACCTCAAGGTAGCCATGCGCCGTGGAGGGATGCCGCATGTAGCGGAAATCGGTTGCCCAAGAAGGCAGTTCGCCTCAATAATAGTCATCATAGAATAGGCCGCATCTTGCACGAATTCCAATAGTGATTCCGAGCCCAAAGGAACAAGTGGCTCAAGAGTCTGGATAAGATGGATAAATCCGACCGCATAGATATTGGCTTTGGTTGAAATCCCTAAACTGCTCCTCGACGGTATATTCGGGATACCATCGATAACTGCCTCAATCATCACTAACAGCATTGCGTGTGACCACACACACCAATGCAACGGGTCGATTTAACCACTTGGTTTCGGGGACGGTGGCCATCCAAAGCACAGCCACAATGCAAAGACATTAGAATTCTAGGAAAATCGGGCATAACATCTCAGAATGCTCAAAATCAGATTTGAGACATTCAAAAACAGATTGCAAAACCACTCAACAACATCATATCAAGGTTCTGGTTCAACTGATAGCATACTAAAATTTAGTAGCACCGAATCGAGGATGTAACCAACAATCCTATAAGTTACTACGGATTAGTAACACGTGAACCCGATAGAGAGAAGAGAGCCTAGTCCTATACCCACGCCGAATGAGAAGAGGATGACTCAATCGAGGGCATAAGGTAAAGGAGTAAAAAGAGCCTTACGCTCCTCCCACAATCAATTCCCTACATATAACTAAAGCATTTCTAGACTCAACTTCGACCAGTTTGGCTTAGCAACCCACAGCAGCCCCGCTCGATGCCAACGCTGTCAGACCCCGATTCCAAGTCACATCGACCTAGCCGGTAACACCTCATATCACTTTGTGGCCTCACGCACGGTATTCCCACGGTGTCGCTTACCATGGCCTCGGGACCCTTATGCCTTTTTGCTCACGATATGATAGTGTCGCTAGCATCCACATGACAAAGAACCCGGCCGACATGGCTAGTCGTGGAACCCAAAGCGCACTAACCTATGGGGACAGTATACATGAATCACATCGAGCATGTCGGTCATCAACGATATATTCAGGCTGTAGCACTGGCTAACAGACTCCGTATCCCGGCTGTAGCAGTGCTAGGCAGACTCAATACCACCGCTGACATTTCAAGGGATGTATATAGGAACGAAGTGAACACATGCCGCCAATAGTGTCCAAGCAGAGTGCTGGGTAGCGTGACTCGTGAACCGGCTGTAGCGACTACTATCGCCGTAAGCACGAGACTACATTTCCCATATGAGAGGCTGCCAAGGATAAACAACTAGTTTGTCGGATCCCACTCATACCAAGCATTTCAATCATACACGCAATATGCCCGATATGAGTAAATACAACAAGGCATCACAACAAAACTCTACAACTCAAGTACTTTTATTTAAGAGGCCCGAGGAGCCATACATAACATATCCATATGTAGGGGTCACATGACCCAACACTCAAGTCATACAATCATACAAGCACATGCGAAGCAAACTAGTCTCGAGTACGACTCTAGAAAGAAAGAAAGCTTGTTGGAGCCTTTCATCTACAATGGCCCTTCACAAGTCTTAGATCGCCACTGGGTGGCTAGTTCACTGTCAAGTCAAGATCTACATAGAATCCATCGGAGGGGTAGTGTTGTCCTCCAAAAACATTAATTACAAACATGAGTACGGAGGTACTCAAAGAAGTCTTACCACGTAATCCTATCATACATGCACATTCTCAAGAAGGTGGTGGAGTTATTTGCAGAAGCCAGCTTTGACTCTTGGCTAAGCTATCCCACGTGACACCACTTTGTAAAGCATTTGTCGCATACGAGTCCACTAATCACCATCACATACTCCACCGTGGATCCTCTCCGTCATCCCACGAGAGGGCCATCCACGATACTCACACTTATCTTGAGGCTTTTAGTAGTATCCATTTACTTGTCTATGAACTGATATAGGTAACCAGAAGTCCTTCTCCGTGGACACGGCTATTCAATAGATCATATAAACCCGGGTGTACTTCCACACGCCACCACTTACCGCCATTTAACGACATGTACTCAACCTTCGCGGAAGCCAACGTGGTTCGGCCAAACCTACCTAAACACTCAAGTCCCTAGTCCAGTTATCGCATTCGGTTCCATCCCAGGAGTCCGCCGAGGTTTCCATACAGCCCCGAACGATGTGTGCAGGGTTCCAGATACCAAAGGCACTGACACCCCACGGCCACCGCAACACAACCCACCCCTAAGGTCGGCCATGGCCCCCAAAGATGCTACAAACACCGTAAACTACTTGCAATTTGACTAAGAACAAGGGTGGTTAAGAAGTTTAGAGGGTCCATTGGTTTCGGGCCCAATGCGGGTAGTAATATTCATGGATCACAAAACGATCTCGCCTAGGATCGGCTTCAATGAAACAACCCACCATGTACTCCTACATGGCCTCTCATCGATACTTTTACCAAAACGTGTTCAACACTTTCACCTCGAACCAACACAACCTTTCACTCCAGCCATCATCCCGATGAGCCGACCACACAACTCTAAGCATAGCAAGCATAGCATGGTAGGAATCACAAACATGGCTCAATCAACCCTACACATACTAGTGGGTTTCATCTAGTTATCGTGGTACAGTTGCAAAGGAAGGGTTCAACTACCGCAGCACACAACAGTTTGAATCGCTTGTCTTAATGCAAAACGAGAGCAAGGAACATGGGTTTTATCGAATGATCAATGAGTTGTTGTCGATGGAACGGGGTAGAGTACGCCTTCGATGGATAGTGAGGTTATCCAAGCGTAACCTATCATGAAAAAACCAAAGTAAACACACATGACAATATGCAACAATATGATGCATGCTATGACATGGCAATATGGATGTGTTTGGCCTAATGCAAGCTGAAATAATAGGATGAACTCATTTGAATCAAAGATTCAAATGATGCTCATTTGAATTAACCCTAAAGGTGCATTATCTTATTCTGGTTAAACAGCAAGGTTAACTTGTTTAACATGCATGAAACCTGTACCAATGGATAAATGGATTTTTCTGATCATTTTCATATATAAATCTTTGCATTTGGAGTTACAGATTAAAAGTTATAAGCATTTGAAATTTGAATTATATTCGAATTTATTATAGAATAAATCCGAAATTAGATTAATGCGCCCCCGCCGATGACGCCCGGGTCAACAGAACGCCCAGGCAAACCCGACAAGGTCCCGCATGTTTAATTAACTTAACTAATGTTTAATTAAACTAACCTATTTAGTTAGCGGTGGCGGGCCCCATCCGCGCTGACTTGTCGGGTCAACGAGGGCCCACGGGTCAAAGTCCACGCCGGCCACCGACTAGCCGGCGAGCCCGACGCCATGGAGGGGAAGTTTTTGATTCCCACCAAATGAGCTGAAGGTGGCTACGGGTAGCAAGCCGCCCTTTGGGGAGCTTGGGTTTGGGGGGGGAGTTGGCGCCGCGATGAGCCAGGGGCCGCCGGGTTCGCCAACGAGGTGGGGTTAGAGGGGCAGGGGCGGGAGGCATGGGTAGACCCATGGGTGCGGTGAGTGATGGACACCAGGGTGGCGGAGAGTGACCGGGCCGCCGGGCGACGAGCTCCACCGGGGGTGCGGGTGAGCGTGGTTCTACCGCCGAGGGCGCGAGAGAGGGGGAAGGGGAACCACGGGCGACGTAGAAGCCCGCCGAGGTCGGGACAAACCGGAGCCCGGGGGCTAAAGGGGATCTCCGGACGGCAACCCCGAGGCTGGGTGGACTGCACTTGAGCAAAGGGGCTCCGTTAGGGGTAGTGGAGGCCGGAGCTCCCGGACATGGTGAGGAGGAGCACGGGCGGGGAGCACGGTGCGGGCGGGCAAGGCCGGGGCCAAGGGGGGAGCACGGGAGAGGGACCGGGAGGAGAGGAGGGTCCGGGGTTCGGGGAGAGAGGAGGCGATCTCGGGCAAAGGCGAGAGGAGCGGAGGGGCGACCAGGTGGCACCTAAGGTTGGCCGGGAAAGATTTGGGTGTCGCCGAGCCAAGAAGCGGCTATTGGGGCTGGGCCGGTGGGCCGGTAGGGGCGCGAAGTCTTTTTCCGCTTTTATCTTTTTCAATTTCCGCAACTTGGGGGTTTTCTAAAATACCAAAACAGTTTTAAAATTCACCAAAATGCTCCTGGTCCTTGTTGGAATATTTCCAACATGAAACATTTTGTTTGGCAATTTTTGACATTTAAAATATTTTATATAATTTGAAATGCTCAAGTTCAAAAACTTATGAATTAATCCAAGGACCTTTGATGACCTAGAAAATGATGCACCACTTTTGACATAGGCTCAACCAAAGCAAAGATGATGAGCATTTTGAAGGGCATTTCAGGTTCATTGAAATAAATTTTAGTAAACCCTAGTTGAATTGGGGGGTGTTTGGGCCCCTTCCCCATTTCAAATTCAAATGAAATTTAAACATGATGCACACCCTAATGCATGGTCTAACCGGTGACATTTTTCAGATTAACCCTACATGGGGTCAAAACTCCCTAATTTTGAAAGGGATCAAGACGCCCGGAAAATTAACCGTTGCCTTTTGCCAAACCAAAGCCCGAGATTTTAGCTCCGACCCCTGTGGTGCCGAGAAGAAGGCCAAGAAGGAGGCCACGGAATCAAGGAGCTCCCACGCCAGGGCCCGATTCCAAGCGAGTCTTCCCAAGATGAGGAAAGAGGGAAGCTCCTCCCCAAAGGGAGGAGAAGAAAGGAAGGCCGCCCACCGGGAGGCCGAGGTCCAAGAAGGAAGAACCCTTCCCCCGGGATTCTCCACCAACGCCAACAAGGAGGACTCCACAACCAAGCCCCGCGATCGGGTGTCCCAACCCATGGTTTTTTATTGCAGGTGTTTCTAATGTTGAACAACGGCAGCCGCCGGGCTAGTTCATCGATTCATCGAGGGGTCCTCCGCCGGAAATGGAGAGCTGCCGACCGCCCCCCCACGCCGGGCGACGCCAGGGCCCCAAAAAGAGGAGGAGCGGAGGTGCCAAACCTCCCGGACTAGGCCGGGGCAGACCCGGGGCTCTAAGCCCAACCTCTCGACCCATGCCGAACCATCACCGTTCAAGTCCCAAGGATCCTTTGCAAGAAGGGTAAGACGGTGTCCTCCGGCCCAACCGAGGCACCAGAAGCTTATGTGAGATGCTTAACAAAGCTTCCATCAAGGAGGAACACCCATTGTCATGAGTGCGGATCCGACATACCCGCCAAGAGCGGGCCGACTAAGTTCGTATCAGCCTTCTAAAGCTTTGAGGTAAGTTTTAGAATATGTAAAAATATAACCAAAGACAGAGCCTCGATGCTTAGTTCGTGTTCGGAAAGAAAAGGACTAAGGATCAAAAAGATAACGCAAGAGTCTAACATAAGTATGTCAATATGGAATGGGGCCCCCCAAGACCGATCAGGAGGTCAATGATTGAAGGAACTCGAAGGGCCGAGAACGAGTCGACAAGCCAAGAAGGAGCTCGAGGACAAGGAAGGGAACATTAAAGAAATACCTTATAGAAACGGCTTTGGGAAAAATAACAGAATAACTTTACGGGGCCACAACAGGTGGCATTTTGAAGGAAGGGTGTCCGTGGGTCGAAACAAAGTGGCAGCGGAACGACCGAGCGAGAGAAGGGGAGGCAGCGGCTCAGAGGGCAAGAGCTCCAAGCTCTTGTGGAAAACACGAGTTTGAGCGTGACTCAAGACTCGAGAGTCCGAGCTCGCCCGGCCTTGAGAGTGCCAAAGGCAAGGCCGAGGCCCAAAAAGCCTCCAAGAAATTGAGTTTTAAAAAGATAGCGGCAAGGCATTTTTATGCAAAGCAAGCATGAAAGTGAATTACCTATTACTTACCGATTCAGCCCAGAGCATTCCAGATTTGGCCCAAAAGGCCCCGACGTCCAGATTCTACCCCCAAGAGGGAGCTCCACGAGAAGGTGTTCGTCTCAGATGGAGGCCGACCATCCGGGTTTTGAGCACCAGCTGAAATAGCTGGTCGAGCCCATGGTCGCCGAACAGGCCATGAAGGGCCTTATAGCCGGGAGGCTATTGAGGCCATGCCCGGAGCTACTTCGCGTAGCGGCCGGTGGATACCGCCCCGCTTGAAGTAACGGCCCCGTCAGAAAAGGTGCCCGGGCCCTTGCCGCTAAAGTGCACCGGGCGCTGGATGCGAGATTTTGACGGACGGGCCACAAGGGCCATGAGCATCGCAGCCGAAATGTACTATGAGGGCCTCCCAAGGTCCCACCAATAGCGGATGAGTGCTCCAAAATGTAATTTTTAATAAACCGCATTTGTTATCCGACGCTGAAAACTTTTCATATGTGCTAAGCAATTATTAATTTAAAATATTTTCCGTATGCCATTTATCAAATTTGAGAGATGGCAAGTCGTTGGCTTCAAACCCATGCCACGAAAGTGCCGGGTGTTCGATAAACTTGAGCACTTTGTTCCCATTCTTGATCCATCTAGGGAGGCTCTCAACACAACGAACAAGGCAACCGGACTTATAATGCTTGAACAATCTCACTTAGCCATAGAATTGTATAATTTTAAATTTCGCGGCCCCCTAGTATTCAAGACCGAGTTCGGGGCGCTATCCACGCCTTTGGACACAATTCCGCCTAAGGGCATAAGTCTTTAGGGACCCAAAAACCTTCAATAGCGAATCGCCTCGCTTCTATCATGACGGCGTTTTAGCTTTCCATCGAGGTGCTCACCAAAAACGGGGCAACCAGGTTCTCCTGCTACCTTAGCCGATATAGGGAACGAAGGTACCAAAACACGGAGCCGGCAAACCCAACTATTGACCCAAGACATGATTTGGAGCCAATTCATATAATGCTATAAGTTCGGGTGCCGACTTGTGAAAGTGTTCGACTTTTCACACCATAATTTTGGGAACTTGCCCTCGGGTATTGGCCGACTGGTGTACGTTGCAAATGTCATGAAATGAACACATGTATAAAAAGGAAGTAGGCAATAATAAGCAAAAGTTTGTATTGTTTATTCAAAAGGTACTGCAAGGAAGCAGAACGATACAAAGGTGTGATAAGCAAGGGATGGGACTATCTTAAATGTCCTTGGTAAGTGGATGATATGTAAAAGTATAATGTCGGTAATAGAGACCACCAACACTGACGGGTTTTCCGCTTCCCGTTGGCATCGGAGTTCGAGATTCGAAAGCCGGAAGACTTCAAAGACGGAGTCCAAAGTAAAAAAAAGGAAAAAAGAAAAAAAAAAAGAAGTGACACAAACGGAGCCCCCGTTCGGCCGAGCCGCATTCTTGGCGGCCTTCCCCTCCCCATGTGCCCATGGTATCTCCAGAGCGTAATTATGTACCTGCAATACTACCTTCCAATTTCGCGGGGTTGGGGGGATTGCTACCGTGCTTGAATCATGCCGTGGTCTTGTTGGTTACCCGGCGCCTTGGGGTCCGGACCTTAGTGGCGGACTCGGAATTGCCATGAGAGGTGCGCACCTCCGCCGGGGCCAGATGCCCTCCGCTTGGGAGAGGCTGTTTCCATTGACCGTTATTACCCTCGAGGGCCCGCATCTCGAGCTTGAGGGAGCGCACCGCATTGAACTTTGCAAATGCGGTTCGTCCGGAGTATGATAGCCGCGAATGGGACATGTCAAGATTAACCTTCGCCGAAGTTATCCGGATCCGGACCACTTAGGTGACGGCCGTAATTGGCCTTACACGGGATGACGCCTTTAAAGGTCGCCTTTGTAGGTTTAACCTTGAGGGTCTATGCCCATTTTTGCATTGTATCCATAAAGCAGGTTCGTTGCACCGCCATCCATCAGACTGTGAGGGGAACTCCAATAATTGGGTCAAGAACCAATGCGCCGCCGTGACGGATGCTAGGGTGGTCCCGATCAAGGTGATCGGGCGGAAGACCGGGTTGAACTTTGGGGCTCCCCATTGCATATACGTCTGTGGCACGCCCGCCCCTTTTGGGGTGGGTTATATATCATGTTCACCGTCCGCACTTTGTGGAAAACCTTCGTCCTCTATTGTTCGGCGCCGGGCTCTTCCTCGCCATCGCTATGCAGCCCCTTGTCATTGAGTTCGCACTTAACTTGCTCGCTTGTTTGAACACCCAACAATCCTCTGGTGTTATTGGTTTTTCGGGTTGTATTTGGCAAAGCGATCAAGTATGCGGTCCGTTGGACGGCCCTGGGTATTTCTTTGAATGGCTTCTTCCACGACCGGGTTTAGAGCCTCGAATCCGCATGACGGCCGATCTTCAGATATCGCCGCACGCGGCGCTTGTTCTGTTGCGACGCGACCGCCATTGCTGTCCTTGGTATCCGGACTATCGTGATGTTTGGCCGTTGTTGCTTCGAGCTAGCTAGCTGTCCTCTCCCGCACAAAAGCGAGTCATGAGGGTTGTGAGGGCTGCCAGATTTCGCTTTTCCTGTCCTAGGTGCCGCAAGCCACCGTCATGGATGTTATGTTTGAAGGATGCAAGGGCTTCTGATCCGGATAACAACGATTTGATTTTTCTTTGTTAGGAACCGAGTCCGAATTGTCTCGCCGATTCTTCCGCTGCTGAATTATGTGGCTAAGGTCATCGAGCGCCTCGTGGTCGCATATATGTGCCTCGGAAGTTATCGAGGAATGTAGCTTCGTGTCCTCCCAACAACCAATTGATTCCGCCGCTATTGAGCCAGTCGAGCTGGTCCTTAAGCTTGAGTGGGAGGTATTTGATGGCATGTAGATCATCACCGCGGGCCATGTGGATATGGAGGAGATAATCCCGATCCGCATCAAGGATCTGTGGTACCATCGTATGATTCGATGTTTACGGCTTGAAGCCCTCGGGATTTGATGATCCATTACTTCATCCGTGAAGCATAGTGGTGTGTGGCGCTCAGACAATATATCACGACGTAGCTCATATGAGCTTTGTTCATCGTGGTTCGCCCGCCGGTTTTGCTGTGGTCCGGCGCGACGGTAATCATCCCGCATTGCTGGCGCCCACGCCGATCCGTAGATCGATCTTGTATGTTTTGCCTTATCCTCCAATATATCTCGCAAGTCCGCGCTTTTCCCATGCCTTGGTACTTTTTGAGCGCGCGGGTGTGGCTTGAGCGAGGGCCGAGAGGTTTCGTCGCGCCACGAGGTGGCCGGTCTGCCATGTCGCGGCCGGTGACTTGGGTGCTTCCTCCTCTAGTCGAGGCAACGGCTCGCGCTTGGGGTAGCTTTTGAGGGGCGCTCGAAGTTCATACTTTCGCCGCAAGGACTTCACCCATCTCAGCCTAGCAGGTCTTGATCAGCTCTAAGTCGTGCTGCTTTTTCTGAGGCTGCTTGCCGGGTTATAAGCCCGCGCTTGAAACGCCTCCTGTTCGGCGCGATCCTCAGCACGATAAACTCGCTTCGCCGAGGCTTGCCTCATCTTCGGAGGGAGGCGATAATTATCGCCCTCAACCTCTTTTTCTGCCACGCTGTCGTAGGGCTTGCTTCCCTCCTCCGCCGCCGAGTCCCGCCGGAGGGGTTCTCTTCGCACTCGTCCGGGTGTTATTATCTCCGTGCCGGAATAACCGCTTTTATTGTGGCGGAGTTAGAGCGCGCCACCGACGCCGGCGCTTCGCTGTTTCTTGAGGGGTCATCCTCCATTGTTCCTCGCTGCTCTATCTTTTGGGATGTCCACCATATATATGTCATATGACGAGGTGGCCTTCCAGCGCCTCGTAGGCGCTTAGGTCTTGGTCGCTCCGCATCGCTGCTCATACCGCCGATATCTTCGAGTCGTAGTCTAGCATGTCGGTTAAATCATCGATAGGGGCTACAAAGTGGGTGGTGGTGGGCGCTGAATTTCTTCGCCCAGATCTCCAACCTTCCTGTCCGTAGTCCGCCAGGCTCTCCGGATAAAGAGAGAGACTTTAGTGAATTAAGGATGTCGCCAAAGGGCGAAGTGCGAAGATGTCCACGGCAGTGAACTCCATGATCGGCGCCCAATCGGATTCGATTGCAGGGCAGAGGGTTCAAGTCCGAGAGGAGTCTCGCACTCGAGTCGAGGTCTTCGCAGCACAGTGGATGGAGTTCGCCAATCGCCAGAGATTGTAGCCCCGAGGCGGTGTCCAACCACTCGTCCTCGATCGGGGAATCCGCCCGGATTAAAGGTCGGAGCGGATACATCGGTGCGACCTGTGGCAATCGTCTTCACCGCAGAGCTAGATCATGCCCATCGAGACAAGCGGCGCAGCAGTTATTGCGGCTCGAATCCGTCAAGATCAAGTCTCCGCGGATATCGGGCCAGATAGTTTAAATCTCCAAACCTGACCTGATGGCCAGGGCGAGCTTTCGATCTCGCTCCAGATGGCCTGCTTAATTGGCCAGTGCAAAGCCGCCAACATCTAAGATCTGTCCGGGAGAAAAGTCTCACCTCGACCGCGCTTGTTGATGATCGAGAGCCATCGGGCTCTTATCGGTGACGGCATACGCAGGAACTCTCAATGAAAGCACCAATGTCGGATGTCAAACCGCAGATCTCGGTAGGGGGTCCCAACTATGCGCCTAGGCGGATGGTAACAGGAGACAAGGGACACGATGTTTTTACCAAGGTTCGGCCTCTCGATGGAGGTAATACCCTTACCCTCGCTTGATTAATATTGATGATATGGGTAGTACAAGAGTAGATCTACCACGAGATCAAGGAGGCTAAACCCTAGAAGCTAGCCTATGGTATGATTGTTGTTCGCCCTACTTGACTAAAACCCTCCGTTTATATAGACACCGGATAGGTTAGGGTTACACGTAGTCGGTTACAATGGTAGGAGATCTACATATCCAGATCGCCAAGCTTGCCTTCCACGCCAAGGAAAGTCCCATCCGGACACGGACGAAGTCTTCAATCTTGTATCTTCATAGTCTTGGAGTCCGCTGTGACGATAGTACGGCTATCCGACACCCCTAGTCCGGACTCCTCACCTACCTCAAGAAACCGCAGCTTACACTATCGATCCTACACGGATAAAAATTCTACTCAAGAAACCGACAAGCTACACTATCGATCCTACACGATAAATAGCGGATCACACGCATACCTTCTTTCCGGTTTGCGTGGCTCAATTCAAGAAACGCACCTACCGATCCTACACTAATAAATAGCGGATCACGACGCATTTAGTACCTCCTTCCGGTTTGCGGCTTGCAAATCAGCTCACGAGGAGGCGGAGAGATCAAGGTGGTACCTCACGAGGGTGCCTGTGAAGCAAGCCATGACGACGAGGTCGGGCTGGCCAAGGGCTTCTGCCCTGCAGTTGTCCTCATTTCCCTTTGGTGCAAAGGAGGCAAGCACAGGCCAAGGCATCAGCAAAGGTTACCGCCGGTGCAACAAGACCAAGACCAGCAGAGCGGGCAGAAGGAGGTCATCGAGAACCCAGACGCGCCACCGGGAGCCTTGGCACCAAGACCAACTTTAGTCGGATAAGTGTACTAGATGTTCCCTTCAAATGGCTAATTGTTGGCGCCTTCCCGCCATTATTTGGGAAGAGGCCTGTGGCCTCCTTCAGAATAGAGCTAGCCACCACAAAGTAGAGGCATCCGACAGAGCCCTCAGCACGTAGAGAGAGAGAGAGGCGATCGAACTCACCCAAGCAAGTTCATTGCACCAGCCCAAGAGCACCCTCAGGAGTTGTTGTTCTTTATACTGCTCATCATCACCGAGGCAATCCACCACACCACACACTGGAGTAGGGTATTACACCACATCGGTGGTCTTGACCAGATAAACCTCGTGTTCTCGTGTTGTTCATCGCTCGTAGTTTAGATCCTCGCTAACCATTCATGCATGAGCTGGTAGGGAAAGATCTCTCCGCCGCACCCCAGTTGTTCGAACTCAAGGGTCTCCGGAACCCGAATTCGACATTTGGCGCGCAGTAGAATGCGAATTTTTCTTCCGCTCGTCGTGATCTTCCGTCGCGTTCCATGGTCGACGCCGCCGAGCTTGCGCCGAAGCGCTGGCTGCTCGCCGCCGAAGTCGCCCAGACGGTTTCATATGACACTTCACGCCTTTCGCCGCTTGCCGCCAATGCCGCCACCGCCCGGCGGGGAACGAGCAGCAGGCCTCGCCCCTCGCATCCATCGGTGAGGCGAAGGCCGCACCGCTACTCCTTCGCCGCCCAGCTGGTTTTTCGTCTCACATCCGTGTTCTATGGAGGCTCGAGCTGCGCCATCACGGCAAATGAGCTCCTGCGCTACCGCTTCCGATGACGCCCACGAGGAGGGCTCACCGCCGCCGAAGCTCGTCGCCAGCCGCAGAGGCTCTCCACGCCGCCCTCTGCTGCTTCGCTTCGCCACGCTGGAGGCAGAGCCGAGGTGCCCCCGCCACCTCCTCCCAAGAAGGCGCCTGGCTCAAGCGCTGGCGGGCCCCGGCCGAGACCTTCCAGGCCCGCGCCAAGCACCAAGAAAGAAGCTGCCAGAGATCCTCGCCCCAAGAAGGTGCTCGCGTTTCAAAGATCGAGCGCCGATCACGCCCAGCCACCATCACACCCCGCGCTGCTCCAGCAGCGATGCGCGGAACCCACAAGAGCAAGCTCGCGATCAGCAGAGCCCCGTGGCCACCGCAGGCTGCCGCCACCGCTTTCGTCGAGCCATATGCAGCGTCACGGGCCCGGCAAGTTCGCTGTATCGCCTTCTCGCTACGACGGCACCGGCGACTTGCGAGTTCTTCAGCTTATGAGCTGGGCATCAAGCCGCCAACGAGGACGTAAAAGTTCGGTGAATTGTTCCCATGGCGCTAAAGGACGGAGCCCAACCTGGCCTCGACCCGGCTCCGCACGATCTCCTCCCGGACGAGATGCGCACCCGCTTCATCGCCAACTTCCAAGGCATTTCGCGATCGGCCCGTCAGTGAGCGACATGCGCCGCATCAAGCAGCAGCCGAGAGACCTTACGTATACATCCTGCTTCAACAACTCCCCGCCAAAATCCCTAAGGTGATCGAGGAAGCCATCATCTCAGCCTTTCTCCGATGGCGGCGCGACGCCAAGATGAAGGAGGAGCTAGCAATGCATGAAGACCTGCACATCCCTCGAGCTGTTCAACTTGGCGACCAAATGCGCCAGGCCGGAAGGGCGCCTCCTCCTCGAGCTTCCAGCTGCCGATCCGAAGAGAAGAAGCCAAGGCCGTGGACGTGGAGCGCAGGCTGCCGTGCTCGCGCGTAACCGCACACCAAGCGAGGCAGGGATCAGCCCGAGTCATCCAAGGGCAGCCGGTATCGCGGTACAACGCACCTCCACACCCACAACACCAACGAATGCCAGGAGCTCGTGGCCGCGGCGAGAGGTATATATCGCCGGTGCTCGAGCGAACGACGGGGCTACGGCCGAGGAGGAGGAAGAGGCGGGACGCTGGAAGACTGCGGGCCTCGCCAGGATGGCGGACACTGCAGGACCGCTGGCAGGACCAGCTCGCGAGGGAGGTTGAGGGACCAACCGCGAGGATCGCCTCAAGGAAACGCGCAGGCTCCCACCTCTACCTGAGCCGCCAAGGAGGTACGTAAGACAATCATCAGACGAGGGGTGGGGCTTCAGGAGCCGCGCGCGATCGCCAGACATCGGGTGGCGCCAGCCCCACCTCCGATCTTCAAGCAGTTTTCACGAGGTGAATGCATTCCTCCCGAGGCCAGAGGCCACGCCCTCTCGTGGTCGTCAGGCGCTATCACGCTCGCCGATCATCTCAAGCGCGGCAGCAGGAGTCCTCCCCATGCTTTGCTCACCATCATCAACGCAGTAAGTCACCAGACCTCATCGACGGTGGAGTAGGACTCAACGCCCCATTCTGCTCAAACATTCAATGATCTCCAAGTGCCATACGATCAGCTTCACCGACCAAGCTCCCTTCTCAGAGTCACCGATGGCTCCACCATCCCAATAGGGCAAGTTCGCCTCCCGCCACCTCTGGCAGCGAACAACCATCCGACCGAGCTCATCGACTTCAACGCCGCCACATCCGCCTGCCATACAATGCCATCCTGGGTACCCAGCTTTGGCCAAGTTCATGCAAAGGACTCACCATGGCTACAATGTCCTCAAGATGCCAGAAGCGGAGGAGTCATCAAAGTGCCTTGTGAGGAAAGGGATGCAGTGCTCTTGAGCGTGCCTTCCAAGCCGCAACAATCGAAGACCCAGATCATAGGAGCGGAGACTCGAGGGGATCCCTAAGAAGAAGAAGGCTTCACCGGGTCCAAGCCTCCCTCGGGCAGGAACCTCCAGGCGTGGGCAACAGACCTGCCTGTTCAAGGGCGCCACTCTGTCAGATAGGGAGGCGCGCCTCGCCTCCTCAGCAGGCTCGGGTCTCTTTTTGGTGAGCCACCACCCAGCCGGGTCACGAGGAGGCGCCGGCACTGGAAGCGTGCTTCAAGGCACGCTTCTCAGAAGGTATGAGGCAAGGAGGGCCAAACCTCGGAGTTCATCACGAGGAACACCAGAGCTATAGCAGCATGCCCTGCAGCACCAATCAGGAGGCGGATGACATCGCCAAGAGGGAGTCAAGGCGGCCTCAGAGCCTGGCGCTCAAGAGCAACTCTTCAGCCCCGGCCGCACCATCACTATCGAAAGGGCAACCTCGGGAGGAGCTCCCCAGCTGCCTGCCTCGGAGCCCCGGCCGCGTGCCCGCCTCCGGGCACGCCTGCCTCGCTGGAGCCTCGTGAGGGGTGCGGATCACAAAGCTCAAGAGCTACTTGACACAGGGACCCTGCCGGAGAAGGAGGAGGAGGCGGAGCGTGGTGGGCGGCAAGCCACTACCATCGTGATTAGGGATGGAGAGCTTTACCGAGGCGGCCGAATGACGTGGTCCTCACGCCGCATTCCCAGAGAGCAAGAGAAGGAATTGCTGGAAGACATACACAGCGGAGACTGTGGGCATCACCATCGTCGCGAACCTCGCAAGGCATTCCGCTGGTTCTATCGCCCACAAAGACGGCCGACGCAGCTTGAGCTGGTAAAGGCTTCGAGGCCTACTAATTTCACGCCAAGCAGATCCATCACCAGCGGGAGGTCTGCAAACTATACCTCTCATAGCCATTCGCAGTTTGGGGGTGAAATTTAGGCCCATTCCTCGTCGCTAGGGGGCTATCGCTACCTTACGCCGCCGGGACAAGTTCACCAAGTGGATCGAGGTGGAAGCTGTCCGCACCATCCCAAAGAAGCTCTGCGGTCAAGTTCATCAGGCCTCGTGAGCCGCTTTTGGGGTGCCTAACCGCATCATCACCGACAACGGTTCACAGTTCACCAACAATCTTTGAAACGCATCGGCTAACCTTTGAACGCAGATATGCTACGCTCGGTGGCGCACTCCGCGAGCAACGGCCGTGCCGAGCGAGCTAACACGGAGGTCCCGGCGCCTCAAAACCGTGACCTTCAAGAAGAAGCTGAGGCCTGCGGCAGGGGCCGCAACGACGAAGCTCCAGCCGCTATGGTCCATCCGCGACGATCGCTGCCAAGCCAACCGGCGACTTCTTTCGCTCTATGGAGCAGGTTATGCTCCCTCACGAGGTCAGGCCGCCCGCACGGGTCCCGGCGTTCGACGAGGCGCAGCAGGATGCCATGCGGGGACGGATCTCGTGGCCGGGAGGAACATCGTCGAGAGGCCGTGACCGCGAGCGGCAAGGTACCAACAGCGCTGCGGGCGATACCACCGCCGCAACATCCATCCCAGGACTCTGAGGTAGGGGACCCGTGCTCGACGTCCTCTGGTGGAAGGTTGCATAAGCTCTCCCATGTGGGAGGGCCCGCTCAAGGTTGTTCATGTTTCCAGGCCCGGCCCGCTGCGCTTGAGACTGTGAGGGGGGTGCTCATCCTGAACGCTGTGGAACATCCAAAGATCTTCGAAAAGTTCTACCCTTGAAGAAAGGCCAGAGCTCTGTGGAAGAAGGCAAACACCGTGAAGCCTATTTTCCCGAGAAAGGCCCTGGAGCTCTGAAGAAGGCAAACGATGTGAAGCCTATTTTCCCGAGAAAGGCCCGGAGTTTATGAAGAAGGCAAATGCCCGTGAAGCCTATTTTCCCGAGAAAGGTCCTGAGTCTTGAAGAAGGCAAACCTCAGGAAGCCTATTTCCCAAGAAAGGCCTGAGCCTGGAAGAAGGCCACGCTGTGAAGTTTCGCCTGCGACACTCTCAATGCATAATGAGTTGGGCTGTACACGCCTGAGTCTCAGAGCGCCGCTCAGGACTGGGCCATGCCCAAAGGGCAGCACTTAGCCTGCTGGGTGAGAAGACGTCAAGACTAGATTAGGTGCCGGACGTGGCTTTTTCATTTGCTTTCTGCAGTTATTTGTTCGTCTTATTTGAAGTTTTATTGAAGTTGTTGCCTCCCCTTGGCTTGTAGACTCTTTGTCTTTTTCACCACTTGCCTCGCTTTCCTCGTAAGTCTCGCTGAGGAGCAACGCTGCACCCTCTGTCGCTGAAGCTTTCCTGCCCAGTCCACTGGAGCACCCATCCCAGTCCATGCCCCACGGGCACGCGACGCCAACAAGACTGGTCGGTCGCTTCCACAACCGAGGCCGGAAGCTACCCTCCTAATTAATCGCAGGCATGAAGCACTGACGAGGCCTCGCCCGAAGCAAAGACCGCGACAGCCCCGAGCTATAATTTTGCACGCGGCATGCGGCATAAAAGCATAGCACAGTAAATGGCGGAAACAGATGGTAATTAACAGAATAGCAAAGACGCTTCACGGGCCCTACACTACTTTTCTCTTCGAGGAAGGAGAAAACAAATAGGCACGGCTCGCCGGCACTAACTCGCGCGAAGGCCCGCGATCGCCCGGAGCTCAACACTTCTCCTCGCGCTTCACCGGATATGCCGCGCGGCTGGACCTGCTACTTCCTCCAGCGGGCGCGACGGCATCGGCTGGTCGGCCACCGAGGAGCTGTTGTCCGCAGAGAGCCGCCAAGCTCGACGAGCCCCGAAAGTGCCGCCACCACGTGCTCAGAGGCCCGGCCGCTGCACAACCGCCCGCTCAAGCCGTGAGGTCGCCCAAGCGCCAGCCGGAAGTTCACCTGTAAAGAAGCGGGAAGTGGAGTTGGTGCCGGTTCGGCCCCACCGACCATACGATTTAACTCCCGGCAGCCTCATTGCAGGAAGCGCGCCTAGGGGGTCAGGCAATGTGGCACGCCCCACCGACATCTTGGCGCCCCGCTGCCAGGGATCACCTCCACCACCATGGATGTTGGCGAAGGGCCTCGACCGCTTGGTCGAGGGAGAATCAGGTCCGACTGGCGAAATTTCCCTTTCTCCGCTGGCCGAGAAACCTTCGACGTGAGCCATGAAGAGAAAGGAGAAGCAGAGGATGGACTAGAAGGGCTTGCGCTGTTCGCATTTATAGCCGTGAGGAGGCCAACCGCCGGCCTCCACGATCACAAGTAATCATGACCCATTTCGCGGCAGGGACATGTCTAGTCATGCGCGGTTGCCGAGGCGTGGGGAAGCGGAGACGCCCACGACCAACCCATCGCAAGACGTATGCTGGCCGCAGGCCGTTGGGGCTCAGGGCGCTCGTGACTTGCCCCTTCGCTTCCTCGCTCGCTAAGTCCGGCGCGCTTTGGGCCTGTGGGCTACTTCTCGGCGTTTCGAACGGGGTCCTCAGACTTCGTCATGCCTCATGCACGGGCTCAAGTGGGGCTCAAAGACACCCAGTTCATCAACAAGCTCAGATTCTGCGAGGGGCAGATTGCTGGGCGACGATGTGAACCTTCTCAGAGTGCCTCATCAAAGTGTGCTCACGAGGAGGCTGAGAGATCAAGGCAGGTACCTCACGAGGGTGCCCCGTGATGCAAGCCATGACGACGAGGCGCGCCAAAGGGCCGCTTGGCGTAGTTGTCCTCATTTCCTTTGGTGCAAAGGAGGCATGTGCCAAGGCATCGTGCAAAGGTTACCGCCTGTGCAACAAGACCAAGACCAGCAGAGCGGCAGGAAGGAGGTCATCATAGAGCCGAGGATTTGCCACACCGTGAGCCTTTTGGCAGCCAAGACCAACTTTAGTCAGATAAGTGTACTAGATGTTCCTTCAAATGGCTAATTGTTGGCGCCTCTTCCCGCCATTATTTGGGAAGAGGCCTGTGGTCTCCTCTATAAATAGAGCTAGCCACCACAAAGTAGAGGCATCTGACAGAGCCCTAGCAGAGAGAGAGAGAGAGGCGATCAACTCACCCAAGCAACATCGCACCAGCCCAAGAGCACCCTCGCGATGTCGTTTTCCTTTGTACTGTTTCATCATCAGCCTCGAGGCAATCCACCACACCACACAATCAGTAGGGTATTACACCACATCGGGCTCAACCAAAGATAAACCTTATGTTCGTGTTGTTCATCGCTCAGAAGTTTAGATCCTCGCTAACCATTCACGCATGAGCTGGTAGGAAAGATCTCGCATGCACCCCAGTGTTCGAACCTCAAGGGTCCTACTGAACTCAAACCGACACTATCGCCCCTGAATATCAAGAATAACAAAGTCGATAAAATAGTAACGCTTAACCACAAACATGCATATCCTCACACATACCGCCAGATATAGCAGTTGATTTATCAGCCATTTGCAAAGATATTTCAAGAGGTGTCAACTTATTCAGATCAAGTCTATGATATAAAGAGAGAGGCATAACACTAACACCGGCCCAAGATCACATAAAGCAGCTTAAACATAATTTCTTTTAATGGAGCATGGTAGTAGGTACTTAGATCTCCTAGTTTCTTAGGTATTCCACCCTAAAAGTATAATTAGCAAGCATGGTGGAAATTTCAGCTTCCAGATCTTTCTTTTATTAGTAACAATATCTTTCATATACTTAGCATAATGATTCATTTTGAGCATATCGCTTAATCGTGATGCGAAAAGATAGGTCTAATCATTTCAAAAGCGCCAAAATCCTCATCATCCTTTTTTGGATGGTTTGTGTCGGGGAAGTCGATTTAACACCTATGGTAATCGGGACCGAGCCCCTTTCTTTGCTCGGGGGGGGCGGAGATCTCACTAAGAGCGATCGAGGTGAAGCACACGAGCAGCTTTACCCAGCTTCGAGCCTCCGAGAGATAACACTCCTACCGCTGCATGTCCGAGGTATTGAGTTCTTTCTTGGGAGCGCTGGTGCTACAAAGACACACCAGCTGCTAACAGACCTAGCGTGAGTGTTTTCATTTTCGAATTCCCTCACGCTATGCATGGGCCTTTTATATGCTCAAGGGTTCTCCCATTGTGGCAACGTAGACAAGGGTAAAATGGAAAAGGGATTGCGTTGGTACATCTAACCAGATAGTGTATCATACCCACCCTCGACGGGCAGGGACAAAGGCATTAAATGCCCGCTCACGCCGCCCAAACAGTGAGGGATCACTGTGGACGCCACCGCTGCCACGATGGCAATCTTGTCGCCGCTTGTCACCGTTCACTGGTCAAGACAATTCTCTTGCCACGCTGCTGGCTGGAAAGGTCCTGTGGCGACATCGTTAGTGGATGCCGGAGCACCGTAAAGAGGGTAGTCTGTCGCGGCAAGCGCCTTTGTCGCGTTGTTGCCTTGTCGCTCCGAAGCTTGTCGCCGCTGGCCTTGCTGGACGCTGGCGGTTATGCAAGTTCCTTGAGATGCCTTATATTTCTCCCAAGCCTTCTTGCCGGGCCTTGTCCCCTTGGCTTGAATACTTTGTTCTTGAATGGCTCCAAGCGAACCACGAGGACCTTGGCGGTCACCCAGAAGCCTTGCTGCATGCCGTGAATCGCCAGGCAGAGTTCGGGATACTAGGTACCTACTTAGTACACCGGTCAGAGCCTCGGTCGGGCTACACACGGTGCCGAGCGCTGTTGGGCCAGCTCAAAACAGGCACGGCATGCGCGCCTGGGTATGCCTGTAATCTTTCGACCCACCACGCCCCACGAACGGCACGCTTTAATGCGCGCCGTGGAGAGATCGGGTGGTTTTTTATTCGAAAGACGGAACGCCTGCCCTCCTCTTTAAGCAGGGGAAACAGGCAGTTCGCCCATCTCGCCAGCTTGTTGTTCCAATTCGAAACCTCCGCTGCCCTTCTTCCCAAGGCTGAAAGAGAGCAGCGTCCACCCCATCGCCACTAGCATCACCAACGCCGATCTCCCCACCACCTCCGCCATGGTTCAAAGTCGGCTACATGGGAAGGTCGTGAAGTTGCCGAGGCGCTGCTCGCTGGGCCGCGAAGGAGCGGGCAACCTTCCCCTCAGCTCGCCAGGAAGGATCCGAGGAGTACTTACTCTTCTTCGTCGACGGAGACGCGAGCGCATCCGCAAGACGAAGGTACTCCCAGCTGCCGCCGGAACTGGGCTCAATGGATACCTTTCTTCGTGATGTTTTCATCGCGGCTCGCCCGCCTTTCTCTGAATTTTTCGCGGATATCATGAACACTCACGGGTTCCGCCCTTGACTTCACCCCAATGCCGCTTCGACATGGCAGTTTTCGCACATCTCGCTAAAAACTTTGTCGGAGTCTATCCAAACGTAGTCTTTTCCGCCACTTCTTTATGCCCCGAAGTTGAGAGAGGGGAGCTCTTGTCATGCGGAATCGCTGGATCTCGAGGGCTGGCAAGAAGGAAGCTTATCTCGAGGGAGAGCTCCGTGAGCAAGTGGAGGAATGGAGGGCGACCGGTGCTGGATTGTCGAGGAGAACGCAGCTATTTACCAGCTAAACCCAAGAGTGCGGGCAACGATTGAGCAACGTGGCTCGAAGACGCTTAATCAAGATCGTCCACCCGGATCTCACGCCTTTAGACTTGCCGGCTCATCAGATGCTGGCGACTTTCTTCGCTGTCAGCCGATCGCCTCGCAGAGAGGAGGAGACCGCCGGGAGTTCCGTAATCGCGCGGATATCATGAGGCTGCACCCGGCCTCAACTTCAACTTCACCGTATTGAACCGAAGCGGCGCTTGGAACTGTTCAAGCCCGATCCTGATCATCCCGAAATGTTCAGGTTGCCGAGGGTGTCGCCCGGCCAGGTAACAATTTCGCCGACCGTGATCCGCAATGATGCCGCCGTGGTGACTCGCGATGGAATTGTCCCAACTTGGCAAGAGCCCGCAGATGACGCCGTATGGGAGTTCTTTGATCGCCTGGTAGAAGTGCCACCACCTGGCGAACAGAGGAGGCTCACCCGCGATACCACCGATGATGAGATGCAGCGATCACCACCAGCCGAAGAGGCAGTGCAGAGGCCACCGCTGGCGCAGTTCGGATTCACCGTGGAGGAGGCAGAGGCAGAGGCGGCAAGCCTTGTCGAGCGAGAGGAGCTTGCGGCCAGGAAGAGCTTGTCAGCTCGGGCTGAGTCGAAGGAGCCAGCCGAGGGCGCTCCTTCCAACCTTCGACACAGTTGCCGCAAGCGAGCCCCCCAGACCACTAAGAAGGCGCTCCGCAAGGTCGGAGACGAAGGGGCGCAGACGGGTTAACAGCCGCCGCTACGCGCGACGCGCTCACCGCTGCAAGCATCATGCTGGAGCACCTCACGCTGTCAAGCGGTAATCGGAGCGGGCCCTCCCGACCACCGTCATCGCTTCCCGCTAAGCGCCAAGGAACCTACTCCGGTCACGACCGGAGGCGAGCCGACTGATATCTCCGCCAGCTCCGACGAGGAAGAAGAAGAGTAAGATTCTTTGCTGTATTTGTAGTTCTTCAATTTTGTTGCTTTGTCTTGTATCTGATTTGCTTCACTCAACCCATTCCTTTTAGGACGCTGGCTCAGAGAACGCCGAAGAGAGCCAAGGTCCGGTGATTGTCATCGAGGACAACCCACCGCGACAAGCAGGAGGCGCGTCTGACCACCTTTGCCGGACCCGCAACTCTTCTCAGCAGCTTCTGCAACAAGAGCCCCCATCGTAAGTATATGGTTTACTTCCTCAGAGGGCGTGGGTGCTCTTTTCTTTGCTGATATCTCGACCGTTGGTTTTGTGTAGGAGAAAGAGCCCCACCAGAGTGCCTCCGCCGCCTCGACATGCCATCTGCCGATTACACCGCCAAGGGAGGATTCTTGCAAGGGAGCCAAGCCCTAAGGGAGAATTCTCCGCAAGGGCCCTAAGCGGACAGCCCGGGCAAGGGACAGCATCGATCCTCCGTGGCGGAGACCATGACTCAGAGACCCAGCACGTGTAATCCTCTTGCTTGAAAACTTCCTTGGCTTCTTCTGATTTTATTTTGAATATTTGCTTGACTTCTTCCTTTTCCTGGTCGCCGATCCATCTACAGAGCCAATGGAGACCGAGGTCGCCATGAGGACGCGCAAGGTAACATCGACGACGCCATTGCCACCGGGTTGAAGAAAACGACGCTGATGATCCTGGGCCAAGGAGAGGTCACAGCTGTCAGCCGCAGAAGCCGGGCGAGGGGTCCGATCAGACCGACGCCCCGAGGTCGCAGGAGCGCCAGCGCCACGCCGATCGCCGATCCTCCGCCATCGCAGTAGCAGGCCAGTTCAAGAGCCCCAGCCCGCCGCGGTTTGAAGGTCAGCGATGGGCGTTTTCATCAGCTCCTCTGGGCGCCGAGCCCCTGTGGCGCCGCCAAGGAGAAACCTTTGATGAAGAGCTGCTCGCCGCTGGATCGACGCTGGTCGACGCGCCGACAGCAGAGCTGCGAGCCCGAGGAGGAGCAGCGTTGCGGAAGCTTTGTCGCCTACCACGCCCGACAAGCCAAGTTGGTGTCCTGGAAGCGCGTCGCGAAGGCGGAGCGACATCGAAGCTGCCGGAGGAGCTCCGGCCTCAACCAGAAGTTTTCTCCTATCCTGGCAGAGGAGCGGAGCGATCACGAGGGAGCTTAAAAAGCCTCCCCGAGAAGGCTGAAGTTGAAGAGCAACAATGCTTGCTGCCGAGAAGCCGTTCGCAGAAAGCGATTTGCAGCGGAAGGTCAACCTTGACAGCTACGTAGGAGGAGCTTACACCAGGAGCAAACATTTGGCGGGCTCTCAAGGAAGTGAGGATGCTGCAGCGCCGAGGCCGCCAAGAAGGAGCTGGAAACGGTGGCGAGTGGAGGCCAATCTCAAGGAGAGCGGCGAGGAGCTTGCTGCGCCAAGCGCGGAGCATGAGAAGGACGCCATACCCTTGGTGATCTGCGGTGGTCGCCTCGCCGAGAGGAGCAAGGAGCTTAGCGCCGCCAAGGACTCCAACGCAGATCTTGAGTTGAAGCTGACTACTTTGACGCAGACGCTGGACGGCGCCAGGAGCGGAGGTGTCCTGGAGGAGAAGATCAAGGCCGATTGTAAGGCCGCTGCCGTAACACTTTTTAGGGAGAATGTGGAGCATCGACCAAGGTCTCGTGGATGTTGCTGCCGCCATCGGTGGAGTCGGGCGCAGTGGGATGGAGGATCTCGGTATTCCTCCGATGAGCACCTCCAACCCAGCGCCAAGCTCATTTTGTTTTTCAAAGGCGGATGACGGCCTCCAGAACGATCTCGAAGAGGATCCCAGCAGTTGGTCGACGAGTCATGCTTAGATCTGCGCGGAGCTCTTCAAAAGGTGTCGATGAAGGTGGCTCCGCAACCTGTGCCTCAACCTCACCAAATCCTCAAGACCTTGCCGCCGGAGCTGATGTGGAAGAGCACTCAAGACCCTTGTCGCACCCATTGTGGACAGGGTGAGCGAGATCAAGAGGGTTGAGGGCGATCGCAGATTAGGCCGCCTGTTTTCTTCTTCTTGCCGCCTGCTGGTCATGTTATGAGAACAATCTGTTAGAGCTGCATAAGCTATCTTGTAATATAACTCTATTTCGGTAGTGATTGCTATGTTATTTTTTACTTGATTCCTTCCTTTGTATGTTTTTGCCTCACGCTTTTAGGGAACTTGTCTGCTGGCACCTTATCCACGAGGCCGAAAAGGGACGCCAAGAGTTCGGCGGTGCCGCCACCGACAAGAAACCTTGTCGCAACTAGTTGCAGCTCACTTAAGTTGTTGAGCGGACTAAACAAAGTAAGGGCGCAACTAGCTACGAGTTGGTTCCTCCGCCACAGGTTTTCTCCATACAAAGCACGGCTGCTCGAGGAAGATAACTAAAAAATTTAAACTGATTGCTCGAAGTTTAGCAACTTAGCTTTTTCCTGTCGCTTGCTTCCTGGGTAAGGCTTAAACTTCCTCGAGCGACGCTTGGTCCACACCATCTTCTCCTTCCCCCGCAAACTTGTGGGCGAAGGAACGCTCTCTTTGAGAAAGAGAAAGAAGAGAAAATAAAGACATGGAGCCTTGCGTTCGCTTATCGGAGGTAGGCGCTGCACAAAGTGTCGATAACGCATGCAAAAAATACAAGAGAAAGCATGAATTGACAAGATGTGCGGAGCACATGAGCTTTTACTTATGCACGGGGTTCATACCGCTTTGTACAAAGGATTACATGCAACATCTAAGACTTGTGGTTAGGTGGTTGCTTTACAGGTTCCGCAACCGCGCCTACGGGTAAAACTTACGAAGATGCTCAATGTTCCGTGAGTTGCTCACCGAATGCCATCTTCGGTCTCATGCGACAGCCTGTGCCTAGTGACTCGCTTCACCCGTAAGGGCCTTCCCACTTCAAGGCCAACTTGTTGGAATTGGCGGACTGAACGCACCAAGAACAAGGTCGCCTCGACTTCGCGTTAACCTTTGCGGGTTATGGTAGCGCAAAAGCTTGTCGGTATCGAGCAAACAGATACTGCTCGAAGACGGTCCTCTCAAGGAGCAAGGGCCATCTTGTCGCGAATCTCTTGCTCAAGCTCATCATGTTTAGCACTCGAGGTGACCTTCATAACGAAGTTCCGGGGAGAACTGGGCTCCATAGACTAGAGCGGAAGGTGTCCGCCAGTGGCTCGACGCTGTCAGCCCTGATCGACCAAAGAACCACCGCAGCTCAATCCAGCTCTTTCCGCACTTAGCACCGTCGAAAGTCCCGGTCTTGAGTCCACGCAGCACTTCAGATTCGCCTCTCCGCTTGACCGCATTTCTGATGAGCAAATGTATAAAGCAGACCTTGGCGCCAAGATCTTGGACGATCGCATGAAGGTGCGGCTAGACTGCGTCGTTGTCGGTGATGATCCTGTTAGGGATCCCAAACGCAAACAATCGACCAAGAACTTGATCACGACCGTGGTCACCTTCCTCATCGCTTCCACTTCCGCCACATTGTGAACTTGTCGATTGCAACGCATAAGTACTCAAAGCCCCGACAGCTCGTGGAAAGGGCCGAGGATGTCGAGCCCCTGCACCTAAAATGGCTGTGATAAAGGGATCGCCCGGAGAGCTTGACGGTGTATCCGCTGAATGGAACCGCACGCTCACACTTGGTTACCAGTGCATCCGGAGGGCTGTCGCCAAAAGAAACCTGCTGAACGTTTTGTTTAAGAAGTGTTTGGCGCCAATGTGGTGACCATATGCTCCATGTATCTCTCGCCAACAGCTTTTGTCCGCTCTCCTGAATACACTTCAATTTCACGTTGAGTCTTCTTCTCGCATGTTGTGTCGCCGACAACGGTACATACTTGATCGCCGGCTACTCTTTCCGCTTCTTTTGCTCTTCGTGAAGTTCTCCCGTGCCTCCGCCTCCTCGTACTCATCCGCCTCCTCTCCGTAATAACATATCTTCCTTTCGAGAATCAAAGAAGGCAGGAGCAGGGAGAGTAATACGGACAACACACCGCTTGTTAAAGATTAGTCTATATAAGAGAGGTGATTCATTCCTCTCGACAAACCGGTGGAGAGGCCATAGAAACATGAGGCAACTCCATATCACCTCACTAACGCCCACCTCAAGAAAATTAGCTAAGCGGGTTGCATAAATTCCTCCAAAGAAATCTCCATTATATCTATTATGATGCAACCCACGTTACAATGGTTCCCATATGATAAGATTGGTCTCCTAACACAAGACCCCCGAGAATGCTAAGGTCAGGGACACAGATGTGACATGGTTCATCCTTAGCATTTATGCACCTACCTATGAAGAGAGCAAAATAATGTATAGCAGAGTGAATGCTCCTATGGTAGCTTGTGTTATATCTCTAGATTCCCCATAGTTGTACCCGAAAGAAAGTCTCTAAATTCATATTTACGGGGATCACTAGCACTACCCCATGGTGGAAGTTTTGTAGAAGTAAAATCCTAAGTCCATGGTATAAGATTTGTCATAAAGATCAAACATGACAATAGGAGAATTACGCTAAGATGAAAATTCAAACCTCCTCACAAATGAGCTAGTTAGTTGATGGTACCGCGGGCATTTGTCCGCCTCAAAATCCATTAAGATCGGCGCAAGTACGCAAATATATGCTAAATTCTCTTTGATTCTCGCCGATCCATAAAATTTTCAAGGTCACTCACAGGGTCGCACTAGGGCGCCTCTTGGTGGTTCTCGTCAAGATCACGACAGCAAGCCTGGGTCCTTGCTTCCTTGAAGAACCACCTTGGAATATTTTCCTAAGCATATTTCCTCCTCCAGAAAATTTCTGAAATTTTTAGTAAATTCAAAGAAAAATGAATGAAGCTCAACAAAATTGATAGCAATTACTCTTACAAGTGCCTAGAGTCTATATCATGCTAGAACTACTTTGAACCATATAAATTTGACATGCAAGCTCAAGAACATGGTCACCTATGCAACACAAATTTGCAATGAATAAAGCACTAGAGAAAAAACTAATTGGACCAATGGAGGAGTCACATACCAAGGAACAATCTCCCAAGCAGTTTTGTGAGAGGTACTTTGAGCAAGGGAGATCGAAAATCACAGCAAAGTGAGCTAGAACTCGTGCTTGAACCAGATATTCGTGTTTGTGGGAGGAAGAAGAAGAGGATGGGTGCTGAACAAGTGGAGTAGGGCCACCGTGGCCCACGAGGCGGGGGGCGCGGTGGTAGGGCGCGCCTCCACCCTCGGGCTGTGGCAGCCTCCTTAGTGTTTTCAGTACCATAAATCCTCAAATATTCCAGAAAAATCATATTAAATTGGCATGGCATTTGGAGGATTTTTATTTTCAAGTATTTTATATTGTACGTGATAAATCAGTAAAATGCATGTAAAATACTATTTTTACTTTATTTCAACTAAATAACAGTAAGTATGAAGAGGGTATGTAAGGTTGTGCCTTCTAGTTTCATTCATCTCATGCTCATCAAAAGGAATCCACCAACAAGGTGGATCAGGTCTTGTTAACAAACTCATTCCGATTAACATGGAACCGAGAAATTTCAATAACACTATGTTACCTCAACGGGATATGAACATCCCCAATAGTAAGAACATCACATTTCTTCTGACAGAGGAAGAGGAAATTCAAAACCTCCAAAAATAATCGATGGAATTTTTCCAATAGAATTGATACTATGAACTTGAGGTTGTTTCTCTGAAAGTGTACCGTATGCTCATTACCATTAACATGAAAAGTGACATTGCCTTTGTTGCAATCAATACAGCCCCCGCAGTATTTTAAAAGGGTCTTCCAAGAATAATAGAACATACTATTCTGTGCTGCTCGGGAACGGGGTCCCTGACTTGCCTCGCCATGGCCCGCGGCGTGGGCTCAGGCGGGGGCCCAGCCATGCCCAGCTTCATCACCAAGCTCAAGAACCTCGCGAGGGCCAAGCCTCTGTGGCAGATGACAGAACCTTCCTCAGAGCAACCTCGTCAGCAGGCTCACGAGGAGGCGGAGAGATCAGGCGGTGGTACCTCACGAGGGTGCCCCGTGAAGCAAGCCATGACGACGAGGCTCTAAGCAAGCGCAGCCCTGCCCGCGCAAGAAGTTGTCCTCATTTCCCCTTTGGTGCAAAGGAGGCAAGCACAGGCCAAGGCGTCAGCAAAGGTTACCGCCGGTGCAACAAGACCAAGACCCAGCAGAGCGGGCAGGAAGGAGGTCATCAGAGAACCCAGACGGGCCACCATGAGCCTTGGCAGCCAAGACCAACTTTAGTCAGGATAAGTGTACTAGATGTTCCCTTCAAATGGCTAATTGTTGGCGCCTTCCCCGCCATTATTTGGGAAGAGGCCTGTGGCCTCCTCCGAAATAGAGCTAGCCACCACAAAGTAGAGGCATCCTGATAGAGCCCTCAGTACGTAGAGAGAGAGAGAGGCGATCGAACTCACCCAAGCAAGTTCATTGCACCAGCCCAAGAGCACCCTCGCGAGGTTGTTCTTCTTTATACTGTTCATCATCACCTGAGGCAATCCACCACACCACACAATCGGAGTAGGGTATTACACCACATCGGTGGCCCGGACCAGATAAACCTCGTGTTCTCGTGTTGTTCATCGCTCGTAGTTTAGATCCTCGCTAACCATTCATGCATGAGCTGGTAGGGGAAAGATCTCCGCGCCGCACCCCAGTTGTTCGAACTCAAGGGTCTCCGAAATCCGAATTCGACATTTGGCGCGCTGTAGGTGCGCTGAATTTTTCTTCCGCTCGTCGTGATCTTCCGTCGCGTTTCTATGGCCGACGCCGCCGAGCTTGCGCTGAAGCGCCGGTTGCTCGCATACGCTGAAGTCGCCTGCACGGCTCCTCAGATAAGACACCCCTGGCTATTCCTGGCAGCCTGCCGCCAATGCCGCCACCGCCCGGCGGGGAACGAGCAGCAGGCCTCGCCTCGTGCATCCATCGGTGAGGCGGAAGGTCAGACTGCTCCTTCTGCGCTGCGCAGCTGAATTTTTCGTCTCTACAGAGCTGCCCTATGGAGGCTCGAGCTGCGCTCATCACGGCAAATGAGCTCCTGCGCTACCGCCTGGCCGATGACGCCCACGAGGAGTGACTCGACCGTCAGCTGAAGCCTCGTCCCGCTGCCGCAGAGGCTCCCCACGCCCCTCTCGGCACGCCTCGCTTCGCCACGCTGGCTGGAGAGCCGAGGTGCCCCCGCCACCTCCTCTGGGCAAGGGCGTCTGGCTCCAGCGCTGGCGGGTCTGGGCCGAGACCTTCCAGCTCCGCGCCAAGCTCCAAGAAAGAAGCTGCCAGGAGATCCTCGCCCCAAGAAGGTGCTCGCGTCTCAAAGATCGAGCGCCGCGATCACGCCCAGCCACCGCCACATTCCGCGCTGCTCCAGCAGCGATGCGCGGAACCCACAAGAGCAAGCTCGCGATCAGCAGAGCCCTGCGGCTACCGCAGGCTGCCGCGCTTTCACTCGCCGAGCCATATGCAGCGCCGCGGGCCCGGCAAGTTCGCTGACTCGCCTTCTCGCTACGACGGCACCGGCCAACTCCTGCGGAGTTCCTTCAGTCGGCATGAGTCTGGGCATCAAGCCGCCAACGAGGACGTAAAAGTTCATGGTGAATTGGTTCCTATGGCGCTTAAAGGACGGAGTTCAACCTCGCTCTCGATTCCTGCTCCGCACGATCTCCTCCCGGACGACGATGCGCACCCGCTTCATCGCCAACTTCCACAGCATTTCGCGATCGCCTCCGCCAGTGAGCGCATATGCGCCGCATCAAGCAGCAGCCAGAGAGACCTACATGTATACATCCAAGGCTTCAACAACTCCCGCCTCAAAATCCCTACAGTGATCGAGGAAGCCATCATCTCAGCCTTTCTCCGATGGCGGCGCGACGCCAAGATGAAGGAGGAGCTAGCAATGCATGAAGACCGTGCACATCCCTCGAGCTGTTCAACTTGGCGACTCAAATGCGCCAGGCCGAGGAGGGCGCCTTCTCCTCGAGCTTCCAGCCGCCGATCCGAAGAGAAGAAGCCAAGGCCAGGGACGAAGCGCAGCGGGGCTGCCGTGCTCGCGCGTAATCCGCACACCAAGCGAGGCAGGGATCAGCCCGGAGTCATCCAAGGGCAGCCGGTATCGCGGTACAACGCACTTCCACACCCACAACACCAACGAATCGCAGGAGCTCAGGGCCGTGGCGAGAGGTATATATCGGCCGGTGCCCCGAGCGAACGACGGGGCTACGGCCGAGGAGGAGGAAGAGGCGAGACGCTGGGAAGACTGCAGGCCTCGCTAAGGATGGCGGACAGACTCGCAAGGACCGCTGGCAGGACCAGCCTCGCGAGGGAGGTTGAGGGACCAACCGCGAGGATCGCCTCAAGGAAACGCGCAGGCTCCCACCTCTACCGCGAGCCGCCAAGGAGGTACGTAAGACAATCATCAGACGAGGGGCAGGGGCTTCAGGAGCCGCTGCCAGCGATCGCCAGACATCGGGTGGCGCCAGCCCTCTGGGCCAAGATCTTCAAGCAGTTTTCACGAGGTGAATGCATTCCTCCCGAGGCCAGAGGCCACGCCGCCTCTCGTGGTCGCTGCGGCGCTATCACGCTCGCCGCCGATCATCTCCAGCGGCAGCTGCAGGAGTCCTCCCCATGCTTTGCTCACCACCATCAACGCAGTACGTCACCAGACCTCATCGACGGTGGAGTAGGACTCAACGTCCCATTCTGCTCAAACATTCAATGATCTCCAAGTGCCATACGATCAGCTTCAAATTGACTAAGCTCCCTTCTCAGAGTCACCGATGGCTCCACCATCCCAATAGGGCAAGTTCGCCTCCCGCCACCTCTCGCAGCGAACAACTATCCGCACCGAGCTCATCGACTTCAACGTCAGCCACATCCGCCTGCCATACAATGCCATCCTCGGTACCCAGCTTTGGCCAAGTTCATGGCGTTGACTCACCATGGCTACAATGTCCTCAAGATGCCAGGAGCGGAGGAGTCATCAAAGTGCCTCAGTGAGGAAAGGGATGCAGGTGCTCTTGAGCGTGCCTTCCAAGCCGCAACAATCGAAGACCCAGATCATAGGAGCGGAGACTTTTAGGGATCCCTAAGAAGAAGAAGGCTTCACTCGGGTCCAAGCCTCTCTGGGGCAGGAACCTCCAGAGGCGTGGGCAACAGATCCACACTGTTCAAGGGCGCCACTCTGTCAGATAGGGAGGCGCGCCTGGCGCCTCCTCAGCAGGCTCGGGTCTCTTTCTTGGTGAGCCACACCGACCTAGCCGGGTCACGAGGGAGGCGCTGGCACGCTTGGAAGCGTGCTTCAAGGCACGCTTCTCAGAAGGTATGAGGCAAGGAGGGCCAAACCTCAGGAGTTCATCACGAGGAACACCAGAGCTATAGCAGCATGCCTCAGAAGCACCAATCAGGAGGCGGATGACATCGCCAAGAGGGAGTCAAGGCGGCTGCCTCAGAGCCTCAAGGCTTCAAGAGCAACTCTTCAGCCCCGGCCGCACCATCACTATCGAGCTGGGCGCAACCTCGGGAGGAGCTCTCCAGCTGCCTGCCTCGGAGCCCCGGCTGCGTGCCCGCCTCCGGGCACGCCTGCCCCGGGCGTTGGAGCCTCGTGAGGGGTGCTGGATCACAAAGCTCAAGAGCTACTTGACACAGGGACCCCTGCCGGAGAAGGAGGAGGAGGCGGAGCGTGGTGTGCGGCAAGTTACGCCCATCGTGATTAGGGATGGAGAGCTTTACCGAGGCGGCCGAATGACGTGGTCCTCACGCTGCATTCCCTGAGAGAGCAAGAGAAGGAATTGTTGGAAGACATACACAGCTGAGACTGTGGGCATCACTTCATCGTCAGCGAACCTCAAGCAGGCAAGCATTCCGCAATGGTTCTATCGCCCACAAAGACTTCCGACATAGCTTGAGCTGGTAAAGGCTTGCGAGGCCTACCAATTTCACGCCAAGCAGATCCATCACCAGCGGGAGGTCTGCGAACCATACCCTCTCATAGCCATTCGCAGTTTGGGGGCTGGAAATTTAGGCCCATTCCCTGGCCGCAGGGGGGCTATCGCTACCTTTACGCCGGCCAGGACAAGTTCACCAAGTGGATCGAGGTGGAAGCTGTCCGCGACCATCCCGCAGAAGCTCTCGCGGGTCAAGTTCATCGGGCCCCGTGAGCCGCTTTTGGGGTGCCTAACCGCATCATCACCGACAACGGTTCACAGTTCACCAACAATCTTTGAAAACGTATCGTATAACCTTTGAACGCAGATATGCTACGCTTCGTGGCGCACTCCGCGAGCAACGGCCGTGCCGAAGCGAGCTAACACGGAGGTCCCGGCGGGCCTCAAAACCGTGACCTTCAAGAAGAAGCCGAGGCCTGCGGCAGTGGCCGCAACGACGAAGCTCCAGCCGCTATGGTCCATCCGCGACGATCGCTGCTTAACCGGGCGACGACTTCTTCCTCGCTCTATGGAGCAAGCCATGCTCCCTCACGAGGTCAGCGTCCGCCCGCACGGGTCCTGCCGTTCGACGAGGCGCAGCAGGATGCCATGCGGGGACGGATCTCGTGGCCGGGAGGAACATCGTCGAGAGGCCGTGACCGCGAGCGGCAAGGTACTAACAGCGCCGCGGGCGATACCACCGGCCGCAACATCCATCCCGTGACTCTGAGGTAGGGGACCCGTGCTCGCAGGTCCTTCCAGTGGAAGGGTTGCATAAGCTTCTCTCCCATGTGGGAGGGCCTGCTCAAGGTTGTTCATGTTTCCAGGCCCGCTCCACAGCGCTTGAGACTCAGAGGGGGGTGCCCATCCTGAACGCTGTGGAACATCCAAAGATCTCTGAAAAGTTCTACCCTTGAAGAAAGGCCCTGAGCTCTGTGGAAGAAGGCAAACACCGTGTAAGCCTATTTTCCCGAGAAAGGCCCTGGAGCTCTGAAGAAGGCAAACGATGTGAAGCCTATTTTCCCGAGAAAGGCCCGGAGTCTATGAAGAAGGCAAAATCCCGTGAAGCCTATTTTCCCGAGAAAGGTCCTGAGTCTGTGGAAGAAGGCAAATCACTGTGAAGCCTATTTCCCAAGAAAGGCCCTGAGCCTGTGGAAGAAGGCTAATGCCTGTGAAGTCACTGCTGTGACACCCTCAATGCATAATGAGTTGGGCTGTACACTCCTGAGTCTCAGAGCGCTGCCTCAGGACTGGCCTCATGCCCAAGCAGCAGCACTTAGCTCACACAGTGAGAAGACGCCAAGACTAGATTAGGTGCCGGACGTGGGTTTTTCATTTGCTTTCTCGCAGCTTGGCTTGTTCGCTCCTTATTTGAAGTTTTATTGAAGTTGTTGCCTCCCCTTGGCTTGTAGACTCTTTTGTCTTTTTCGCCACTTGCCTCGCTTTCTCTCGCAAGTCTCGCTGAGGGAGCAACGCGGCACCTCGCGATTTCTGCCCTTGTCGCTGAAGCTTCCGCTGTCCACACTACTGGAGCACCTATCCCAGTCCATGCCCCACGGGTATCGCGACGCGAACACAAGACTGGGTCGGCCGCTTCCACAACCGAGGCCGGAAGCTACCCTCCTAATTAATCGCAGGCATGAAGCACTGACGAGGCCTCGCCTCGAAGCAAAGACCGCGACAGCCCCCCGAGCTATAATTTTGCACGCGGCATGCGGCATAAAAGCATAGCACAGTAAATGGCGGAAACAGATGGTAATTAACAAGAATAGCTTCAAAGACGCTTCACGGGCCCTACACTACTTTTCTCTCGCGAGGGAAGGGAGAGAAAACAAATAGGCACGGCTCGCCGGCACCAACTCGCGCGAAGGCCCGCGATCGCCCGGAGCTCACGGATTCTCCTCGCGCTTCACCGAGGCTGCCGCGCGGCTGGACCTGCTACCTCCTCCAGCGGGCGCGACGGCATCGGGCTGGTCGCGCCACCGAGGAGCTGTTGTCCGCAGGAGAGCTGGCAAGCTCGACGAGCCCCGAAAGTGCCGCCACCACGTGCTCTGTGGCCCGGCCGCTGCAACAACCGTCCACTCAAGCTGTGAGGCCGCCTCAAGCGCCAGCCGGAAGTTCACCTGTAAAGAAGCGGGAAGCTGAGTTAAAGCCGGTCGGGTTCCACCGACCATACGATTTAACTCCCGGCAGCACTCAGCGCAGGAAGCGCGCCTAGGGGGTCGTGCGCCGTGGCACGCCCCACCGACATCTTGGCTCACCGCAGCCAGGGATCACCTCCACGACCACGGATGTTGGTGAGGGCGGCTCGACCGCTTGGTCGAGGGAGAATCAGGCCCGACTGGCGAAGCCTCCTTTCTCCTCCGCTGGTCGAGAAACCTTCGACTGGAGCCATGAAGAGAGAAAGGAGAAGCGTAGAGGATGGACTAGAAGGGCTTGCGCTTGTTCCGCATTTATAGCCGTGAGGAGGCCAACCGCCGGCCTCCACGATCACAAGTAATCATGACCCATTTCGCGGCAGTGGACATGTCTAGTCATGCGCGGTTGCCGAGGCGTCGGGGAAGCGGAGACGCCCACGACCAACCCATCGGCAGACGCATGCTGGCCTAAGGCCGCAGCGGCGCAGTTCGCGCGTGACTTCGCGACTTCGCTTCCTCGCTCGCTAAGTCCGGCGCGCTTTGGGCCCTGTGGGCTACTTCTCGGCGCTTCGGGAACGGGGTCCCTCAGACGGTTTCGCCATGCCTCGCGGGCGGGTTTCAAGTGGGGCCCAAAGACACCCAGCTTCATCAATTAAGCTCAAGATTCTCGCGAGGGGCCAGATTGCTGGGCGGACGATGTGAACTTTCTCAGAGCAGCCTTATCGTGCAAAGTGTGCTCACGAGGAGGCGGAGAGATCAAGGCAGGGTACCTCACGAGGGTGCCCCGTGATGCAAGCCATGACGACGAGGCGCGCCAGTGGCGCCGCTTGGCGTAGTTGTCCTCATTTCCCTTTGGTGCAAAGGAGGCAAGCACAGGCCAAGGCATCGTGCAAAGGTTACCGCCTGTGCAACAAGACCAAGACCAGCAGAGCGGCAGGAAGGAGGTCATCATAGAGCCGAGGACTGGCCACCACGTGAGCCTTTTGGCAGCCAAGACCAACTTTAGTCAGATAAGTGTACTAGATGTTCCTTCAAATGGCTAATTGTTGGCGCCTCTTCCCGCCATTATTTGGGAAGAGGCCTGTGGTCTCCTCTATAAATAGAGCTAGCCACCACAAAGTAGAGGCATCTGACAGAGCCCTAGCAGAGAGAGAGAGAGAGGCGACGAACTCACCCAAGCGCCCATCGCACTCAGCCCAAGAGCACCCTCGCGATGTCGTTTTTCCTTTGTATCGTTTCATCATCAGCCTCGAGGCAATCCACCACACCACACACTGTAGTAGGGTATTACACCACATCGGTGGCCTGAACCAAAGATAAACCTTATGTCTTCGTGGTTGTTCATCGCTCAGTAGTTTAGATCCTCGCTAACCATTCACGCATGAGCTGGTAGGGGAAAGATCTCCGCATGCACCCCAGTGTTCGAACCTCAAGGGTCTGGCTTAACTCAAATCCGACACTATCGCCCTCGAATATCAAGAATAACAAAGTCGATAAAATAGTAACGCTTGTAAACCACAAACATGCATATCCTCACACATACCGCCAGATATAGCAGCTGATTTATCAGCCATTTGCAAAGATATATTTCAAGAGGTGTCAACTTATTCAGATCAAGTCTATGATATAAAGAGAGAGGCATAACACTAACACCGGCCCAAGATCACATAAAGCAGCTTAAACATAATTTCTTTTAATGGAGCATGGTATAGTAGGTACCCCAGATCTCCTAGTTTCTTAGGTATTCCACCCTTAAAAGTATAATTAGCAAGCATGGTGGAAATTTCAGCTTCCGTATCTTTCTTTTATTAGTAACAATATCTTTCATATACTTAGCATAATGATTCATTTTGAGCATATCAGCTTAATCGACATACTAAAAAGATAGGTCTAATCATTTCAGCAAAGCGCCAAAAATCCTCATCATCATCCTTTTTGGATGGTTTGTGAAGCTGATCCACTAACACCTATGGCACCCATGACCGAGCCCCTTCGTTGGGCGGGGGGGGCGAGATCTCACTAAGAGCAGACGAGGTGAAGCACACGAGCAGTTTACCCAGCTTCGAGCTTCCGGAGAGATAACACTCACCGCTGCATGTCCGAGGCTGAGTTCTTTCTTGGGAGCGCTGGTGCTACAAGACACACCAGCTGCTAACTAGACCTAGCGTGAGTGTTTTCGCTGGTTCTCTGCTAAGGCGCATGGGCCTTTTATATGCTCAAGGGTTCTCCGGCTGTGGCAACGAGACAAGGGTAAAATGGAAAAGGGATTGCGGTTGGTACATCTACCGTGATAGTGTATCATACCCACCTCCGACGGCAGGGGACAAAGGCATTAAATGCCCGCTTCACGCCCCAAACAAAGGCAAACAGTGGATCGCTGTGGACGCCACCGCTGCCACGATGGCAATCTTGTCATTGCCGCTTGTCACGCGGTTCACTGGTCAAGACAATTTCTTGCCACGCTGCTTTTGGAAAGGTCCCTGTATGACATCGTTAGTGGATGTGCCGAGCACAGTAAAGAGTGGTAGTCTGTCATGCAAGCGTTTTGTCGCGTTGTTGCCTTTGTCGCGTCTCGAAGCTTGTCGCCGCTTGGCTCTTGCCGGACGCTGCGGGCGGTTATGCAAGTTCCTTGAGATGCCTTGTTGGCCTTCCCGCAAGCTTCTCTTGCCGGGCCTTGTCCCCTTGGCTTGAATAATACTTTGTTCTTGAATGGCTCCAGCGGAACCACGGAGGACCTTGGCGGTCACCCGAGAAGCCTTGCCGTATGCCGTGAATCGCCTGCAGCAGGAGTTCGGGATACTAGGTACCTTTACTTCAGTACACCCGACAGGAGTCCTCGGTCGGGCTACCACACACGTGCCGAAGCGCGCTGTTGGGCCAGCTCAAAACAGGGCACGGGCATGCGCGCGCTCGGGTATGCCAGTGAACTCACTCGACCCACCACGCCTCCACGAACGGCACGCTGTTAATGCGGGCGCCGTGGGAGAGATCGGGTGGTTTCTTTATTCGGAAAGACGGAACGCTTGCCTTCTCCTCTTTATAAGCAGGAAACAGGCAGTTCGCCCATCTCGCCAGCTTGTCGCTCCAATCTCGAAAACCTCCGCTGCTTCCCCCTTCTTCCCAAGGCTGAAAAGAGAGCAGCGCCCACCCCATCGCCACTAGCATCACCAACGCCGCCGATCTTCCCCACCACCTCCGCCATGGTTCGGAAGTCGACATGGGGAAGGTCGTGAAGTCGCCGAGGCGCACAAGCTCGCTGGGCGCATGCGAAGGAGCGGGCAACCTTCCTCCGCCTTGCTGCAGGAGGATCCGAGGAGTACTTACTACCTTCTTCGTCGACGGAGACGCGAAGATCCGCTGCATCGAAGGTACTCCCAGCTGCCGCTTGAACTGGGCTCCAATGGATACCCTCTTCGTGGATAGTGTTTATCGCGGCTCGCCTCGCTTTTCTCTGGTTTTTCAGGATATCATGAACACCTACGGTTCCGCCTCCTGACTTCACCCCAATGCCGCTTCGACCATGGCAGTTTTCGCACATCTCGCGAAAACTTTGTCGGAGTTCTATCCAAACGTAGTTCTTTCCGCCACTTTTTATGCCCCGGAAGTTGAGAGAGGGAGCCTCTGTCATGGAATCGCTTGGATCTCGAGGGCTGGCAAGAAGGAAGCTTATCTGGAGGGAGAGCTCCGTAGCAAGTGGGAGAGGAATGGAGGGCGACTGGTGCTGGATTGTCGAGGAGAACCCGTGAGCTATTTACCGCCAGCGCAAACCCAAGAAGCGGCGCGGCAACGATTGAGCAACGTGGGTTCCTAAGACGCTTAGGTCAAGATCGCCGCCACCCAGATCCTACGCCTTTAGACTCTGCTTGGTTTCACTCGAGTGGCGCCAAGCATGACTTTCGCCGCCAAGACGCTCAGCAGAGAGAGGAGGAGACCACCGGGAGTCCTGTAGAATGCGGATATCATGAGGCTGCACCCGGCCTCAACTTCAACTTCACCGTATTGAACCGAAGCTGGCGTTTGGAACTGTTCAAGGCCTCGATCCTCGATCATCCCGAAATGTTCAAAGGCCGAGGGGTGTCGCTCAGCAGGTAACAATTCCTCGCCGACCGCGATCCGCGGTAATGATGCCGCCAGTGTGACTCGTGATGGAATTGTCCCAACTTGGCAAGAGCCTGCAGATGACGCCGTAAAGGGAGTTCTTTGACGGCTCGGGTAGAAGTGCCACCACCCGATGAACAGAGGAGGCTCACCCGCGATAACCACCGATGATGAGATGCAGCCGCATCACCACCAATGGAAGAGGCAAAGCAGAGGCCATCATGGGCAAGCAGTTCGGATTCACCGTGGAGGAGGCAGAGGCAGGCAGAGGCGGCAAGCCTTGTCGAGCGAGAGGAGCTTGCCGGCGAGGAAGAGCTTGTCGAGCCCGAAGTTGAGTCGGCGGAGCCAGCCGAGGGCGCCCTTCCAACTCTTCGACAAAGTTGCTGCAAGCGTGAGCCTCAGCCCACCAAGAAGGCGCCTCCGCAAGGCCGAGACGAGCGGGCGGCAGACGGGTTAACAGCCGCTGCCGCTGACGCGCTCCATCATGTGCAAGCATCAAGTGCTGGAGCACCTCACGCTGCAAGCATGGTAATCGGAGCGGGCCCTCCCTGACCACCGCCATCGCCCCCGCCAAGCGGCTAAGGGAACTTACCCTCCGCTTCGCCGCACCGAGGCGCAGCCGATTGATCTCTCGCTACCAGCTCCGGACGAGGAAGAAGAAGAGTAAGATTCTTTGCTGTGCACTTGTAGTTCTTCAATTTTGTTGCTTTGTCTTGTATCTGATTTGTTTACTCAACCCATTCCCTTTTAGGACGCCGCCCAGAGAACGCCGAAGAGAGCCAAGGTCCCGTGATTGTCATCGAGGACGAACCCACCGCGACAAATAGGAGGCGCGGTCCGAGACCACCTTGCCGGACCCGCAAACTTTTCAAAGCAGCCTCTCAACAAGTAGTCCCCCATCGTATATGGTTTACTTCCCCTGCCAGAAGGGCGTGGGTGCTCTTTCTTTGCTGATATCTCGATCGTTGGTTTGTGTAGGAGCAGAGCAGCCCCACCAGAGTGCCTCAAGCCGCCTCCCGACATGCCATCTGCTTCGATTACACCGCCAAGGAGGATTTCTGCAAGGGAGCGCCTCCCGCAAGGAGAATTCTCCGCAGGCAGTTCTCCCAAGGGATAGCTCCGGCAAGGAGCATGTACCACGATTCCCTGTGGCGGAGACCATGACTGTGAGACCCAGCATGTAATCCTCTTGCTTGAAAACTTCCCTTGGGTTCTTTCTTCTTCCGATTTTATTTTGAATATTTGCTTGACTTTTCTTCCCTTTTCCGTCGCCGATCCATCTGCGCCAGAGCCAATGGAGACCGAGGTCGCCGCAGGAGGAGGACGCTGGCAATATCGACGACGCCACTGCCACCGAAGAAGAAAACGACGCCGATGATCCTGGCCAAGGAGAGGTCTGGCCAAGCTGCCGCCAGCAGCCGGGCGAGGGGTCCGTGATCGCGACCGACGCCCCGAGGCCGCAGGAGCGCCAGCGCCACGCCGATCCGCCGATCCTCCGCCATCGCTGCAGCTGCCAGTTCAAGAGCTCCCAGCCCGCGCTTATTTGAAGGTCGGGCGATGGCGCTTTCATCAAGCTCCCCTCAGCGCCGAGCCTGTGGCGCCGCCAAGGAGAAACCTTTGATGAAGAGCTGCATTCGCTTCACTGGCCGACGCTTTGGTCGACGCTACGGACAGCAAGAAGCGGCGAAGCCCGAGGAGATAGCAGCTATGCTAAGCTTTTGTCGCCTACCACGCCTCGACAGCAAGCTGGTGTCTGAGAAGCGCTTGTCGCGAAGGCGGAGCGGACATCGAGAAGCCGCCGGAGGAGCTCCGGCCTCAACCAGAAGCTCTCCGTCCTGGCAGAGGAGCGGGAGCGATTTCGCCGAGGAGCTTAAAAGCCTTCCTCCTCGAGAAGGCTGAAGTTGAAGAGCAACAAATGCTTGCTGCCGAGAAGCTGTCTCAAGGCAGAAAGCGATTTGGTGCAGCGGAAGGTCAACCTTTGACAGCCACGAGGAGGAGCTTGCCACCCGTGAGCAAACATTTGGCGGGCTCTCAAGGAAGCAGATGCTGCCGCAGCTGCCGAGGCCGCCAAGAAGGAGCTGGAAACGGTTGTGGCGCAGCCGGAGGCCAATCTCAAGGAGAGCGGCGAGAGCTTGCTGCGCCAAGCGTGAGCATGAGAAGGACGCCATACCCTTGGTGATCTGCAGGTCGCTCTCGCCGAGAGGAGCAAGGAGCTTAGCGCCGCCAAGGACTCCAACGCAGATCTTGAGTTGAAGCTGACTACTTTGACGCAGACGCTGGACGGCGCCAGGAGCGGGAGGTGTCCTTGGAGGAGAAGATCAAGGCCGATTTAGGCCGCCGCCGTAACACTTTTTAGGGAGAATGTGGAGCACCGGACCGAGGTCTCGTGGATGTTGCCGCCGCCATCGATGTGGAGTCGCGCAGCTGGGATGGAGGATCTCGGTATTCCTCCGATGAGCACCTCCAACCCAGCGCCAAGCTCAGCTTTGTTCTTCAAAGGCGGCATGACGGCCTCCAATGATTCGGAAGAGGATCCCAAAGCAGCTGGTCGACGAGTCGCCAGATCTGCGCTGGAGCTCTTCAAAAGGTGCCGATGAAGGTGGCCTTCCGCAACCCAGGCCTCAACCTCACCAAATCCTCAAGACCTTGCCACGAATGCTGATGTGGAAGCACTCAAGACCCTTGTCGCACCCATTGTGGACACAGGTGAGCGAGATCAAGAGGGTTGAGGGCGATCACGTAGATTAGGCCGCCTGCTTTTCTTCTTCTTGCCGCCTGCTGTCATGTTATGAGAACAATCATTAGAGCTGCGGCAAGCTATCTTGTAATATAACTCTATTTCGGTAGTGATTGCTATGTTATTTCTTTACTTGATTCCTTCCTTTGTATGTTTTTGCCCCACGCTTTTAGGGAACTTGTCGGCGCCGGGCACCTTATCCACGAAGGCATTGAAAAGGGACGTCAAGAGCCTCTGGCGGTGCCGCCAATGACAAGAAACTTGTCGCAACTAGTTGCAGCTCACTTAAGTTGTTGAGCGGACTCAAACAAAGTAAGGGCGCAACTAGCTACGAAAGTTGGTTCCTCCGCCACATGTGTTTTCCATAACAAAGCACTATTGCTCGAGGAAGATAACTTAAAAAAATTTAAAACTGATTGCTCAAACTTTAGCAACTTAGCTTTTTCTGCTGCTTGCTTCCCGGTAAGGCTAAAACTTCCTCGAGCGACGCTGGTCCACACCATCATCTTCTCCTTTCCCGCAAATTGTGGGCGAAGGAACGCTCTTTCTTTGAGAAAGAGAAAGAAGAGAAAATAAAGACATGGAGCCTTATGGCTCGTTATTGCTTAATGGAGGTAGGCGCTGCACAAAGTGTCGATAACGCATGCAAAAATACAAGTAGAAAGCATGAATTGACAAGATGTGCGGAGCACATGAGCTTTACTTATGCACGGGTTCATACTCGCTTTGTACAAAGGATTACATGCAACATCTAAGAAGACTTGTATGGGTGGTTGTTTAACAGGTTCCGTGAACCGCGCTTCACGGGTAAAACTTACGAAGATGCTCAATGTTCCAGAGTTGCTCACCGAATGCCATCTTCGGTCTCAAGGCGATGCCGCCCAGGCCTAGTGACTCGCTTCACCCGGTAAGGGCCTTCCCACTTCAAGGCCAACTTGTTGGAATTCTTGGCGGACTGAACGCGCCAAGAACAAGGTCGCCTTCCTCGACTTCTCGCGTTAACTTTGCGGGTTATGGTAGCGCAAAGCTTGTCTGGTATCGAGCAGCTCGCAGACACTGCTCGAAGACGGTCCTCTCAAGGAGCAAGCGCCATCTTGTCGCAACTGCTCTTGCTCAAGCTCATCATAAGCGTAGCACTCGAGGTGACTCAGAGCACGAAGTTCCGGGGGAGAACTGCCTCCGCCCATAGACTAGAGCGAAGGTGTCCGCCAAGGCTCGATTTACGCCGCCCCGACGACCAAAGAACCACCGCAGCTCCTCAATCCAGTTCTTTCCGCACTTGTGCAGCCTGTCGAAAGTCCTGGTCTTGAGTCCACGCAGCACTTCAGCATTCGCCTCTCCGCTTGACTGCTATTTCTGATGAGCAATGTATAAAGCAGACCTTGGCGCCAAGATCTTGGACGATCGCATGAAGGTGCGGTTTTAGACTGCGCAGTTGTCGGTGATGATCCTGTTAGGGATCCCAAACGGCAAACAATCGACCAAGAACTTGATCGCCGACCGGCGCCACCTTCCGCATCGCTTCCACTTCCGCCACCAGAACTTGTCGATTGCAACGCATAAGTACTCAAAGCCCCGACAGCCGTGGAAAGGGGCCGATGTCGAGCCCCTGCATCAAAATGGCCGTGATAAAGGGATCGCCCTGAGAGCTTGAGCCGGTGGTGTATCTGCTTGAAATGGAACCGCACGCTTCACACTTGGTTACTTGTGCATTGCATCCGGAGGGCTGGTTGCCAAAAGAAACCTTGCCGAATGCTTTGCGCAAGTGCTTTTGCGCCAATGTGGTGACCACATATGCCTCCATGTATCTCTTCGCCAATGCCTTTTGTCCGCCTTCCCGTGAATACACTTCAATTTCACGTTGCTGAGTCTTCTTCAGACATGTGTGTGTCGTCGACAAACGGGTACATACTTGATCGCTGGCTACTCTTTCCGCTTTCTTGCTCTTCGTGAAGTTCTCTGTCTCAAGGAAACGGACAATTTGTTGTGCCCATGCCGGAGCTATGCGTTCGAAACAAGGACTAAAGGCACATCCATTGCCGCGAACATCCGCTTTCACGGCGAACTTGCTGCTCAGCCGAAGCTTGACGCCCCCGCAAGCTTGCCGGAGAAAACTTGTCGGAGCGCCCGCTTCAACGAACAAACCTAGGATTGCTGAGCAGACTGCTCCTCAAGACTCTTGGTGTTGATCTTGGGACCTTTCTTGCAGCGGCTTCGGGAGCTCGCCGAAAATAGTCACCAGAAATCAACTTCTCTTCTTGTTCTCGTCTGCTGGATGGCATGCATATGACGGTTGAGTCATTGAGCACAAAGATCCCTGGTTCCACAGTAATTTGGCGCGGCGACTTCGATGTGCCATCGCAATGTCGCTCGAGCTCTTGGAACATATTCCATTTGTAGGTCAAAGTGCTCTTCTAGCTTTCTTACTTCATCAACATAAGCTTCCATCAACGGACTCGATAATTTTGTTTATTTGGCGGACGATGTCGCGGAGTCACCCCGATAATGAGCTTCTTGATCCCAAGGTCTCCTGCGATCTCGAGACCGCAAGCAAACCTTCATACTGGCAGATTGTTCGTTGTTTGCCCTTGGGAAAGTGCATCCGACTACGTGACTTGAGGTGCTCTCCGGTGGGCAACAAGTAGCACGCCCACACCGGGTGCCTTTGCAGCGAGAAGGCACCATCAAAGTACATCAGCCACTTCTTTGCTTGCTTCCTTGACGGGATGCTCTGCTTCGAATTTCTTCATCTTGTGTTACGCCCATTCTGCTATGAACTCCGCCAATGCTCTCGCTTTTGATAGTTGAAGTGTCTCAAACTTGAGGCCAAAGCTTGAGAGTTCCAAAGGCCCACTGACAATCCTGCCTGTTGCTTCGGATTTTGCGATCCTCTTCAAAGGAAAGCGAGTGACGATCAGGATCTCATGTGCTTGGAAGTAATGGCGCAGCTCGAGGCTATGAGAAGGCCGAAAGAAATTTCGCACACCGTAGTACCTTGACCTAGCCCCCTGCAGTAAGGAACCGACAAAGTAAATCTGGGCCGCACCATTCTTTTCTCAGATCTTCTCACACGCTCGCAGATCCATCCTTGTCGACCAGAGCTTGCCGGTGAAGTCCCCTCGCTTGTCGCTGGATGCATCCGCCGTGGTTGCCGCTCATCATCCTCCTCTCCGCTACATTAACGCAGCACTAACCATTTGATTGGTTGCCGCTATATAAAGCAACTTCTCTTGTGGCTTAGGTGCGACAAGGAGTGGAGGATGTATCTCTTAAGTCCTGCAGCAGCCTCCGCCTCCGAGTCCATTTCATTGACCTGCCTTTTCAATATTTTGAAAATGGCAGGCACGCCAAGCAGACCTAGAGATAAACTCCGCTGAGAGCAGCTACGCGAACCGCAAGTTCAGACATCCTTGACGACTTTGGTGCTTCAATCTGCTCAATGGCCTTGATCTTGTCGGATTGGCTTCAATTCCCTCACTGAGATGATGAAACCCGAGAAGCTTGCCGAGGGGACTCCAAACACACACTTCTCGTGGTTGAGCTTGAGGTTGATTCTTGCAGATTTGCAAAGGTTTCGCCTAAATCTTGAATCGAGTCGCTTTGTCCTTGCTTTTGACCACTATGTCATCCATGTAGGCTTCCACATTTCTGTGCATTTGCGCCTCAAAAGCGCCATGGACCACCTTTTGCAAATGTTGAACCAGCATTCTTTAAACCAAAAGGCATCCAGACAAAACAAGATGTGCCACATGGGGTGATGAATGCGTCTTCTCCTCATCCTCTTCTCGCCATGAAGATCTGATGGTATCTCGAGTATGCATCAAGAAATGAAAGCAAGTCACATCCGCCGTGGAGTCAACAACTGATCAATGCGTGACAAGGAAATGGGTCTTTGGGACAAGCTTTATTAACATCGGTAAAGTCGATACAAAGCCTCATTTCGCTTGCTTTGGCGCATTTACCTACTGTGATTGGCCAACCACGAGGATGGAGCACCTCCGACAAGGCCTGCTGCTTCCAATTTCTTGATTTCTTCGCGATGAATTCTGGCGCCCACTGCCCGCTCGCCTCGACTTTCCGCTTGACGGGCCGCAAGATGAGGACAGACGGCAAGATGGTGCTCGACATTTTCCCGGAACACCGGGATGTCGACGGTTGCCACGCAACACGCCGACGTTCATTTCGCAGAGCAACGAAAGCGCTTGTCCTATTTAGGGTCGAGAGTGGCATCGATGGTGAAGGTACCACCAGTGCCATCCTCCTTGGCGGACACCTTCTGGTCTCTCGTGGAGCTGCCATTGTCTTCTTACACTTGCCGGTGGAGCTCAATGGTGCTTCTCGACGGTAGCGCAGCACCAAGAGGTGCGCTGCCGGAGGGGCAGCGTAACTCTTGCCGGACTTGGTCGCACTCACGGGTGAACGAGGGCAACTCATCACAGACGCGACAAGTCGCGTGGTTCCTCTCGGTGCACGACATGTCGACAGGGACCCAGCGCTGCTGGTCTGATTGACGCCGCTTCTTCGGGCGCCGCGCGTAGTTCGAAGGCCTTCTTCGTCGTCGCTCATGAAGAACTTGGCGCTCGATCGCGACGAGCTTTCCGTGGATCCGGCGATGCGGTGGAGTCGTTGCCGAGGTGGATCCGTGAGTCGGCGATCTTGGCCTTCGGGTGGAGAGTGCATGGTGGTTGCACCCCACCGGTTCCGCTACCACCGCTCGCGCTATAGTCCCGCCGCTGCAGCGATGTACTGCTGTCACCGGAGTGTCGCCATTGGCAAAGCCGAGACTCAATGGTGGCCTCCATTCATCGACCTTGTTCCGCCGCTGGAGGGTAGTCCAGAGCGCTTGAGCTCGCGCCAAAGCTTCTGGGAGTGGTGGTGGAAGTGGCGAACGGCGCGAGGAGCGGATATGCTCGGACTTCTAACTATGTTAGAAGGAGCAGATCCCGCCCAGCGCATCGCGCTCTCGCTTGTGCTCGCATTTTGGCGCATGCTGGTCTTGAGCATCCCGAGATCCACTAGCCGATCTTGGCCTAACGAACGATGGTACCGCGAGTACCATGACGTTGCTTGGTCCCGCGCCTCCGGAGATGGGCGCTGTGCATGTACGGACGCCGAGGTCTGCGCGCCTTGTCCTTGACCGGCAGCACCGTGGCCTCTGCCGATGCCCGCTTCTTCCGCTGGCGTTTCACCCCACCACCCGCTTGTTCGGTGGTGGTGGTGGATCGACATGGACGGATCAGTCGCCACCAAGCCTTCTTCTTCGGTGGCATGTCGATGAAGAAGATGAAGATCTAGCTCGGTGAACGCCGGATCAGGTTCACACAGCCTCGACGCCTTCTACCGGGCGCCAAAGTTGTCGGGAAGATGATCCACTACACCTATGGGACCGCGGACCGAGCCCCTTTCGTTCGGGCGGGGGGCGTAGATCGCACGAAGAGCGATCGAGGCGAAGCACACGGCAGCAGTTTACCCAGCTTCGAGCTCTTCCGAGATAACACCTCTACTACTGCATGTCCGAGTGTATTGAGTTCTGCTTGGGAGCGCTGGTGCTACAAGACACACCAGCTGCTAACGAGACCTAGCATGAGTGTTTTCTGCCTTTTCAACCCCCCCACGCTATGCATGGGCCTCCTTTTTATATGCTCAAGGGGTGTCCCACAGTGGCAACGAGACAAGGGTAAAATGGAAAAGGGATTGTGGTTGGTACATCTACCTGCATAAGCAGTGTCATACCTAACCTCGACGGCAGGGGACAAAGGCATTAAATGCCCATCTACGCCGCCCAAACAAAGGTAAACAGGATAGTCGTGACGCCACCGCTGCCACAATGGCAATCTTGTCATTGCCGCTTGCCACCACTGGCCTCGCTGGCCGCAAGACACCTCTTGCCACGCTGCCGGGCTGGAAAGGTCCTGTGGTGACACGTTAGTGGATGCTGAGCGCAGTATACAGAGGAATCTGTCGCCAACTGCCGCTTTGTCGCGTTGTTGCCTTGTCGCGTCCGGAAGCTTGTCGCCGCCGGGGCCTTGCCGGACGCCAGCGCTGCTGCGGCAAGTTCCTTGAGATGCCTTGGTTGGCCTTCCCGCAAGCCCTCTGCCGGGCCTTGTCTCCTTGGCTTGAATACTTTGTTCTTGAATGGCTCCAAAGGAACCACGGAGGACCTTGGCGGTCACCCGCAAGCCTTGTCGGTTGGCGCCAGAATCGTTCGCGGCACGAAGTTCGGGATACTAGGTACCCCCTACCTAGTACAATCGACAGTTTGGGAGGAAAAGGCATGGGTTTCAACCCATGGTTCTCTTTCTTTACCATGTTTCCTAGCAACAAAGTCTCTCTTATTATAATGTTGATTCTTTGATTGTGGGTTATCAAGATCAACAGAAGGTTCAATTTGTACATCATTATCATTACTAGGTTGAGCATCATCATGAACATCATCATTAACATTTTCACTAGGTTCATGTTCATTACCGCATTGTGTTTCAAAGATCGAAATAGATATATCATTTGGATTCTCGTGGTTCAGCAATAGGTTCACTAGAAGTTTGCAAAGTCCTATCATTTTTCTTTTTCTTCCTTTTAGAAGAACTAGGTGCATCAATATTATTTCTCCGAGAATCTTGCTCAATTCTTCTTAGGGAGGCCTTCAGATACAAAGGTTCCTGAGTCATTCTACCAGTTCTTGTAGCCACTCTAACAAAGATAATCATTTTTCTTACTATTCATTTCATTGAGCAAATCATTTTGAGCTTTAAGTACTTGTTCTACTTGATTGGTAACCGTAGAAGCATGTTTGCTAACAAGTTTAAGTTCACCTCTAATATTGCCCATATAATCACCTACGTGTTTAATCATATAAGCATTTTGTTTTAATTGTCTACCAAAATAAGCATTGAAGTTTTCTTGTTTAATAATCAAATTATCAAACTCACCGAAGCATTGTCTAGCAGACTTATAGTGAGGAATATCACCTTCATCAAATCTATAGTGAGAATTTACCTTTACTACCTGTGTCGGGTTATCGGGATCAGGAGGTTCTTCAATAGGTAATGGATTAAGATCATAGGTTTCTTCAACAGGCGGTAGATTAAGACCATGTATTTCTTCAATAGGAGGTAAATTCTTAATATCTTCAACTTTAATACCTTTTTCTTTCATAGATTTCTTTGCCTCTTGCATATCTTCAGGACTGAGAAATAGAACACCTCTTCTTCGGAGTTGGTTTAGGAATAGGCTCAGAATTGGAGCAGAGCTGGCCTGTGAGGTGCCCAATTATTTTCATTTGCCAACATATTATTCAATAGAATTTCAGCTTCATCCGTGTTCTTTCCTCGAAAAGAGAACCAGCAAAACTATGCAGTAATCTCCGGAAGCATCGGTTAGTCCATTATAAAAGATATCAAGTATTTCATTTTCTTAAGAGGATGATCAGCAAAGCATTATATCTTGAGAAGCCTCCCCAAGCTTGTGGGAGACTCTCTTTAATTTGCACAAAGTTGTATATTTCCTTTAAAGCAGCTTGTTTCTTATGAGCAGGGAAATATTTAGTGAGAAGTAATAAATCATATCCTCGGGACTATGCACACAACCAGGATAAAGAGAATTAAACCATATCTTAGCATCACCCTTTAATGAGAACGGAAATATTTTAAGGATATAAAAGAAGTAGATCTCTCATCATTAGTGAACAGGGTGGCTATATCATTTAATTTAGTAAGATGTGCCACAACAGTTTCAGATTCATAACCATGAAAAGGATTAGATTCAACCAAAGTAATTATATCAGATCAAGAGAATTCATAATCCTTATCGGCAAACACGTATAGGTGAAGTAGTAAAAGCAGGTCGCGGGCCTCATTCTATCATTAAGAGATTGCTTATTCCATTTAGCTAATAACCTTCTAAGCTCATCGTTATCTTTGAGTCAAAATAGCAGCATAAGATCTTTATCAAAATATAACCTTTAGGAATAACAGCATGTTTTCATCATCAATTTCATCAACATGTTCAGTTTCAATAATTTCTTTCTCTAGCCCTAGCAATTTATTCATCAAGAAATTCACTAAGTGGCAAAGAGTATCAAGCATAGAAGTAGTTTCATCATAAGTATCATGCATAGCGTATGGCATCATCAATAACATGCGCACATATTGTAGCGTAAGGTGTTTAGCTGTCGCAAGCTTACTCAAAATGTAGGTGAATCAAGTGCGAGGTAGATGGCAGTTCTTACCTCCCTCGTAGTTGAGGGATAAATTGTTGTCTTAGCGCTTTTCAAGTTCTTCATAGTGACCAGCAGATATAAATCCCAAGTGACTCAAAGAATAGAGCTATGCCCGCAACGGCGCCTTTAAATTAGTCTTGATAACCCACAAGTGTAGGGGATCGCAATAGCTTTCGAGGGTAGAGTATTCAACCCAAATTTATTGATTCACACAAGGGGAGACAAAGAATATTCTCAAGTATTAGCAACTGAGTTGTCAATTCAGCCACACCGGAAACTTAATATCTGCAGCAAAGTGTTTAGTAGCAAAGTAATATGATAGTGGTGGTAACAGAGATAAAGGTAATGACAAAGAAAAGTAATATTTTGGTGTTTTGTAGTGATTGTAACAATAGCAACGGAAAGTAAATAAGCGAGAACCAAGATATGGAAAGCTGTGAGGCATTGGATCGGTGATGGAAAATTATGCTGGATGCTTCATCATGTACCATAACATAGGGTGACATGTAACTAGCTCCAATTCATCAATGTAATGTAGGCATGTATTCAATATAGTCATACGTGCTTATGGAAAAGAACTTGCATGACATCTTTTGTCCTACCCTCCCGTAAGCAGGGGTCCTAATGGAAACTAAGGGATATTAAGGCCTCCTTTTAATAGAGAACTGAACAAAGCATTAGCACATAGTGAATACATGAACTCCTCAAACTATGGTCATCCCGGGAGTGGTCCCGATTATTGTCACTGGGTTGCCGGATCATAACACATAGTAGGTGACTATAGACTTGCAAGATAGGATCAAGAACTCACATATATTCATGAAAACATAATAGGTTCAGATCTGAAATCATGGCTCTCGGCCCTAGTGACAAGCATTAAGCATAGAAAAGTCATAACAACATCAATCTCGTAACATAGTGAATACTAGGATCAAACCCAACAAAACTAACTCGATTACATGATAGATCTCATCCAACCCATCACCGCCCAGCAAGCCTACGATGGAATTACTCACGATGGCGGTGAGCATCATGAAATTGGTGATGGAGGATGGTTGATGATGACGACGGCGACGATCTCTCCTCCTGAGCCCCAAACGAACTCCAGATCAGCCTCCCGAGAGGTTTTAGGGCTTGCGGTGGGTCTGTGATCGTAAAACGCGATGATTTCTTCTCCTTGATTTTTCTCCCAAAGCAAATATATAGAGTTGGAGTTGGCGCCGGAGGAGCTCCAGGGGCCCACGAGGTAGGGGCGCAGCTCTAGGGGGCCCACTGCCGGGACAGGGTGTGGGCCCCCTGTCTTCATCTTTGGCAAGGATTTTTATTATTTTTAACTAGATGTTCCGTGGAGTTTCGTGTCATTCCGAGAACTTTTGTTTTCTACACATAAACAACATCATGGCAATTCAATGAAAACAGCGCTACCCAAGTTAGTTCCATTCAAATCATGCAAGTTAGAGTCCAAAACAAGGGCAAAAGTGTTTGGAAAGTAGATACGACAGAGACGATTAGGGTCCCCTCCGTGTACTTCTTCCGCTAATATTTTTTATTATTTCCAAAATGACTTTCGTGAGTTTCAAGATTTTTGAGTTGTGCGTATAGGTCTCTAATATTCGCTCCTTTTCCAAAATTTGTAATTCCAATTGCACGCATTCTCCTCCTTATGTAAACCTTGTAAAATAAGAGAGAATAGGCATAAGTATTGTGACATAACGTGTAATAACAGCCCATAACGCAATAAATATCGATATAAAAGCATGATGCAAAATGGACATATCAACTCCCCCAAGCTTAGACCTCGCTTGTCCTCAAGCGGAAGCCGATAACGATAAATATGTCCCCATAGAGGTAGAGGTGTCGATAAAAATAAAATACGGACATGAAGGCATCATGATTATTCTCATAACACCAACATAGATGAATATTTTCATATGATTTCTTATGCTCAAGTAATAATCTATTCACAATGCAAAAGTACGAATCATAAACTTTATTGAGAACTAACAAACTATAATCTCAGTCACTAAAGCAATTGCAATTTATCATAACATCAGAAAGAGTCTATGTCAGAGCTTTTTAGCAAGTCCACATACTCAACTATCATTTAGTCTTTCATAATTGCTAACACTCACGCGATATTTGTGGTTATGGAGTTTTAGACGGACACAGAGAAAGACAGGGGCTTATAGTTTCGCCTCCCAACCTTTTACCTCAAGGGTAATGTCAACAATAATAACTCATGCTCCCCTACATCCAATTAGATATATCTATCAGATATTTCCAACACAATCGTGCTTGCTAAAGGATAAAATGTAAAAGGAAAGGTGAAGATCACCGTGACTCTTGCATAAGGTAGAGGATAATAGTAAAGATAGGCCCTTCGCAGTAGGGAAGCACAGGTTGCTATGCGCTTATGGCTGGATGCACAAAATCTTAATGCTAAAGAACGCCACTTTATATTGCCACTTGTGATATGAATCTTTATTATGCAGTCCGCCGCTTTTATTTCTTTCACATCACAAGATCGATAAAGCTTATTTCCTCCACACCAATCAATCATACGTGATTTAGAGAGCAATTTTATTGCTTGCACCAATGACAACTTACTTGAAGGATCTTACTCAATCCATAGGTAGATATGGTGGACTCTCATGGCAAAACTGGTTTATGGTTTTTGGAAGCACAAGTAGTATCTCTACTTGGTGCAAAGAATTTGGCTGGAATGAGGGGGGGGGGCAAGCTCAACATATTGGATGATCCATGACAATATATGAGGGAGTTCCGGACTAGGGGTGTCCGGATAGCCAACTATCATCATCGGCCGACTCCAAGACTATGAAGATACAAGATTGAAGACTTCATTCCGCGGTCCGGATGGGACTTTCCTTGGCGTGGAAGGCAAGCTTGGTGATACGGATATGTAGATCTCCTACCATTGTAACCGACTCAGGTAACCCTAACCCTACCCGTGTCTATATAAACCGGAGGGTTTTAGTCCGAGGGCTTAACAACAATCATACCATAGGCTAGCTTCTAGGGTTTAGCTTCTATGATCTCGTGGTAGATCCACTCTTGTAACACACATCATCAATATAATCTAGCAGACGTAGGGTTTTACCTCCATCAAGAGGGCCCAACCTGTAAAACATCGTGTCCCTTGTCTCCGTTACCATCCGCCTAGACGCACAGCCTGGGACCCCTACTCGAGATCCGCCGGTTTTGACAATCGACATTGGTGCTTTCATTGAGAGTTCCTTCGTCGCCACCGTAGGCCCGATGGCTCCTTCGATCATCAACAACGACGCTGTCCAGGTGAGACTTCTCTCCCGTGACAGATCTTCGTGGTCCGCGGTTTTGCATCGCGCGCCAATTCGCGGCCATCCGAGCAGATCGAAGTTACGCCTCAATCGGGCACGTCGATTCGGTTTAAACTATACGGCCGATATCCGCGGAGACTTGATCTTCGACGGATTCGAGCCACAGCCAAGCGCTACCAGACCGCCTCGGCGGGCATGATCTAGCTCGCAGCCTAACAAGGCTCTCGAGGGCCGACCTGTATCCGCCCGACCCTTAATCCGGAGCCGACTTCCGGACGAGGACGCAGTGGTTGAGACCGCCTGGGGCTTTAATCTCTATGGCGATCGAAATAACTCCATCCTCGCCCTTTTGCGAAGACCTCGACCAGTGGTGCCGACTCTCTCCGGACCAACCATCCACGCCTTGCCAATCGAATCCGATTACGCTTCATATGGAGTTCATGCTCATGACATCTTTCAGACTTCGCTTTGGCGACATCCCGAATTCACTAAAGCCCATCTCTTTATCCGAAAGCTCCGGCCGACCACGGTCGAAGGTCGGATACGACGATGAGAAATTCAACGCCCACCCACCACCCACTTCAGAGCTAATCGCCGATAGCCTACACGACGGCTCGATTTCGATTCAAGACATCGACGGTATGGACGACGGATGTAGGAGACAATAATGAACCAGCACCTATAGGATGTCGGACAACCTCACCCCATGATGTATACATGGTGGATACACCTTAAAGCAAATGAAGACGAGGAGCAACGGACGCCACGAAGGATAAATCCTCGTAAAAGCAAGTCAAACGGCAACGTAAAACGCCAACAAAGTCCCGCCTCAACAAAGACCCACCCATAGAGCAAGGCGAACCGTGGACAACTAATAAGTTATCGAAAGGTCGTCCAACAAGACAACTTGATAAACAATCTGTCCTCGGCGAAGACAACAGTCCGGACGATCTCACACCGCATAAACCACCGTGAGCAAAATGACTTCCAGAAAGGCTGCCGCCACCGCGCCAGAGCCTCTAAAAAGAAGAAGCTGAAGCTCAAAACAGCGGAAGATGCACTCAGGATTAGA
>JAHIAM010004241.1:0-39070 GCA_021605205.1 Aegilops longissima | reverse complement strand
TTCGAGAAAAGTTTGGCCTTATTTCTTGAAGCATAAATATGAAGCATTCTCAGATTTTAGGAGTGGAAGATTATGATTGAGAGACAAACTGAAAGGAAGGTATGATACTTTGTAATCGATAATAGTAATGGAATTCTGTTCTAAGCAATTTAAAATTATTGCAAGTCTGAAGACATTGTCAGACACTACACCGTTCCTTATACTCCTCAACAAAACGGTGTTGCTGAGCGTATGAACATGACCATTATTTCCAGAGCCTGTTGCATGTTGTCCAATGCAGGTTTGCATAGGCGTTTTTGGCTGAGGCCGCTTCCATCGCTTGTTATATCATTAATCGCTCACCATCTATTGCTCTTAATGAGAAAACTCCAATTGAGGTATGGTCCGGTTCACTGCTGATTATTCACAGTTGAGAGTTTTTGGTTGCACCGCTTATGCTCATGTTGATAATGGAAAGTTGGACCCTAGGGCTGTTAAGTGCATCTTTCTTGGTTATAAGTCCGGTGTTAAAGGTTTTAAATTGTGGAATCCTCAAACCCGTAAGGTTGTTATTAGCGAAATGTTATCTTTAATGAATCTGCTATGTTACATGATGTTTCATCTACTAATGTTCCTGTTGAGAGTGAACAGCAGCCTATTGTTCAGAGTCTACTGCTCGGTGGAGCATGTTATTGATTCGGTGATACATCCGTAATGAAATTGTTGATGCACATGATGAACCCGCTGTTGATGATGAACATGTCACTCCCACTCCAAATCAGGCTATTGTTCCACCAAGTTGGAATCTTGTGTTGGAAATATGCCCTAGAGGCAATAATAAATTAGTTATTATTATATTTCCTTGTTCATGATAATCGTTTATTATCCATGCTATACTTGTATTGACAGGAAACTCAGATACATGTGTGGGTACATAGACAACACCATGTCCCTAGTAAGCCTCTAGTTGACTAGCTCGTTGATCAATAGTTGGTTACAGTTTCCTAACCATGGACATTGGATGTCATTGATAACGGGATCACATCATTGGGAGAATGATGTGATGGACAAGACCCAATCCTAAGCCTAGCACAAGATCGTAGTTCGTATGCTAAAGCTTTTCTAATGTCAAGTATCATTTCCTTAGACCATGAGATTGTGCAACTCCCGGATACCGTAGGAATGCTTTGGTGTACCAAACGCCACAACGAATCGGGTGGCTATAAAGATGCATTACAGGTATCTCCGAAAGTGTCTGCGGTTGGTACGAATCGAGATCGATTTGTCACTCCGGTTGACGGAGAGGTATCTCTGGGCCCACTCGGTAGGACATCATCATAATGTGCACAATGTGACCAAGGGGTTGATCACGGATGATGTGTTACGGAACGAGTAAAGAGACTTGCCGCTAACGAGATTGAACAAGGTATCGGATACCGACGATCGAATCTCGGGCAAGTACAATACCGCTAGACAAAGGGAATTGTATACGGGATCGATTGAGTCCTTGACATCGTGGTTCATCCGATGAGATCATCGTGGAACATGTGGGAGCCAACATGGGTATCCAGATCCCGCTGTTGGTTATTGACCGAGAACGCCTCGGTCATGTTCAAGATGATTCCCGAACCCGTAGGGTCTACACACTTAAGGTTCGATGACGCTAGGGTTATAAAGGAAGTTTGTAATGTGGTTACCGAATGTTGTTCGAGTCCCGGATGAGATCCTGGACGTCACGAGGAGTTCCGGAATGGTCCGGAGGTAAAGATTTATATATGGGAAGTCCTGTTTTGGTCACCGGAAAAGTTTCGGGCGATATCGGTAATGTACGGGACCACCGGAGGGTCCTGGGTCCACCAAGTGGGGCCACCTGCCCCAGAAGGTTGCGTGGGCCAAGTGTGGAGGAACCAGCCCCAAGGGGCTGGTGCGCCCACAAGGGGCCCAAGGCGCAAGGGAAGTGGGAGGGCAACCCTAAGCGATGGGCCCTAAGGCCCATCTAGTGGGCGCCCCTCTCCCTCCCTCTGGCCCCCCTGAACCCATCTAGGGCTGCCGCCTCTAGGGGTGGGAACCCTAGAGGGGCGCACCTCCACCCCTTCCCTATATATATGAGGCCTAGGGGCTGCCCATAACACGCGATTTGATCTCCTCTTGGTGCAGCCCGCCTCTCTCTTCCTCCTCTCCCTTGGTGCTTGGCGAAGCCTCGGGATTGCCACGCCTCCATCACCACCATGCCGCTGTGCTGCTGCTGGATGGAGTCTTCCTCAACCTCTCCTCTCTCCTTGTTGGATCAAGGCGTGAGACGCCACCGGCTGTACGTGTGTTGAACGCGAGGTGCCGTCTGCTCGCACTAGGATCTCCGATGATTTGAATCACGACGAGTACGACTCCTTCAACCCCGCTCACTTGAACGCTTCCGCTTAGCGATCTACAAGGGTATGTAGATGCACTCTCCTTCCTCGCTGCTAGAATCTCCATAGATTGATCTTGGTGACACGAGGAAAATTTTGAATTTCGCCACGCTCCCCAACAAAGGCATCATGAGCTAGGTCTATTGCGTAGATTCTTTGCACGAGTAGAACACAAAGTAGTTGTGGGCGTTGATGTTGTTCAATATGCTTACCGTTACTAGTCCAATCTTGTTTCGACGGTATTGTGGGATGAAGCGCCTGACCGACCTTACACGCATTTCGTGAGATGTGTTCCACCGACTAACATGCACTTGGTGCATAAGGTGGCTAGCGGTGCCGCCTCCCACTTTAGTCGGAACGGATTCGATGAAAAGGGTCCTTATGAAGGGTAAATAGCAATTGGCATATCACGTTGTGGTTTTATGAGGTAAGAAACGTTCTTGCTAGAAACCCAAAGCAGCCACAGAAACATGCAAACAACAATTAGAGGACGCCTAACTTGTTTTTGCAGGGTATGCTATGTGATGTGATATGGCCAAGAAGAATGTGATGAATGATATGTGATGTATGAGATTGATCATGTTCTTGTAATAGGATTCACGACTTGCATGTCGATGAGTATGACAACCGGCAGGAGCCATAGGAGTTGTCTAGATTTATTGTATGACCTGCGTGTCATTGAACAACGCCATGTAATTACTTTACTTTATTGCTAACCGTAGCCATAGTAGTAGAAGTAATAGTTGGCGAGACAACTTCATGGAGACACGATGATGGAGATCATGATGATGGAGATCATGGTGTCATGCCGGTGACGATGATGATCATGGAGCCCCGAAGATGGAGATCAAAGGAGCAAAATGATATTGGCCATATCATGTCACTATATAATTGCATGTGATGTTTATTATGTTTATGCATCTTGTTTACTTAGAACGACGGTAGTAAATAAGATGATCCCTTACACAAATTTCAAGAAGTGTTCTCCCCGACCGTGCACCGCTGCTACAGTTCGTCGCTTCTAAGCACCACGTGATGATCGGGTGTGATGGATTCTTACGCTCACATACAACGGTGTAAGACAGATTTACACAGCAGAAACACTTGGGGTTAACTTGACGAGCCTAGCATGTACGCACATGGCCTCGGGAACACAGAGACCGAAGGTCGAGCATGAGTCGATAGTAGATACGATCAACATGAAGATGTTCACCGAGTCGACTAGTCCGCCTCACGTGATGATCGGACACGGCTTAGTTGACTCGGATCATGTAATCACTTAGATGACCGAGGGATGTCTATCGAGTGGGAGTTCATGAGATGAACTTAATTATCTTGAACATAGTCAAAAGACCTTTTGCAAATTATGTCGAAGCTCGCGCTTTAGTTCCCCTGCTTAGATATGTTCCTAGAGAAAATATAGTTGAAAGTTGAAAGTAGCGATTATGCGGACAGAGAAAGCTTATGTCCTTAATGCACCGCTCAAGTGTGCTGAACCCCAAACGCCTTTGTGGATGTTGCGAACATCGGACATACACGCTTTGATAACTACGTGATAGTTCGCTTAAACGGTTTAGAGTTGAGGCACCAAAGACGATTTCAAACGTCATGAACATATGAGATGTTTCGAGGGCTGAAATTGGGATTTCAAGTCGTGCTCACGCCAAGAGGTATAAGACCTCCGACGATTTTCTTAGCCTGCAAACTAAGGGAGAAAAGCTCAATCATTGAGCTTGTGCTCGATTGTCCGAGTACAACAATCACTTGAATCGAGTGGGAGTTGATCTTCCGGATGAGATAGTGATGTTTCTCCAAAGTCATTGCCACCAAGCTGCTAGAGCTTCGTGATGAACTATAACATATCAGGGATAGATATGATGATCCTTGAAGTATTCGCGATGTTTGACACGCGAAAGTAGAAATCAAGAAGGAGCATCAATTGTTAATGGTTGGTGAAACCACTAGTTTCAAGAAGGGCAAGGGCAAGAAGGGACACTTCATGAAACGACAAATCAGTTGCTGCTCCAGTGAAGAAACCTAAGGTTGAACCCAAACCCGAGACTAAGTGCTTCGTAATAAGGGGAACAGCCACTGGAGCAGAATTACCCTAGATACTTGGTAGATGAGAAGGTGGCAAGGTCAATAGAAGTATATTGATATGCATTATGTTAATGTGTACTTTACTAGTACTCCTAGTAGCACCAGGGTATTAAGATACCGGTTCGGTTGCTAAGTGTTAGTAACTCAAATAAAAGAGCTACGGAATAAACGGAGACTAGCTAAAGGTGAGTCGACGATACGTGTTGGAAGTGTTTCCAAGGTTGATGTGATCAAGCATCACACGCCCCTCTACCATCGAGATTGGAGTTAAACCTAAAATTATTATTTGGTGTTTGCGCTGAGCATAGACATGATTGGATTATGTCTATCGCAATACGGTTATTCATTTAAGGAGAATAATGGTTACTCTGCTTATTTGAATAATACCTTCAATGGTATTGCACCTAAAAGGAATGGTTTATTGAATCTCGATCGTAGTGATACACATTTTCATGCCAAAAGATATGAGGTAGTAATGATAGTACCACTTACTTGTGGCAATCGCCATGTAAGTCATATTGGTGTAAACGCATGAAGAAGCTCCATGTTGATGGATCTTTGGACTCACTCATTTTTGAAAGGTTTGAGACATGTGAACCATGTCTATTGGTGTATACGCATGAAGAAACTCCATGCAGATGGATCGCTTGGACTCACTTGATTTTGAATCACTTGAGATATGCAAATCATACCACATGGGCAAGATGACCTAAAAGCCTCGGTTTCAAAGAAGATGGAACAAGATAGCAACTTGTTGAAGTGACACATTTTGATGTGTGCAGTCCAATGAGTGCTGAGGCATGCAGTGAATATCGTTATGTTCTTACTTCACAGATGATTCGAGTAGATGTTGAGTACATTTACTTGATGAAACACAAGTCTGAATTATTGAATGGTTCAAGTAATTTCAGAGTGAAGTTTAAGATCTTCGTGACAAGAGGATAGAATATCTATGATATGATCATAGAGACGAATATCTGAGTTACGAGTTTTGGCACACAATTAAGACATTGTGCAAATTGTTTCACAATTTATACCGCCTGGAACACCATAGTGTGATGGTGTGTCCGAACATCATAGTTGCACTCTATTGGATATGGTGCGTACCATGATATCTCTTATCGAATTACCACTATCGTTCATGGGTTAGGCATTAGAGACAACCGCACTCACTTTAATACGGCACCACGTAATTCCGTTGAGATGACACCGTGAGAATGGTTTAGAGAAACCTAAGCTGTCATTTCTTGAAAGTTTGGGGCTGCGACGCTTATGTGGAAAAGTTTCATCGTGATAAGCTCGAACCCAAAGCGGATAAAATGCATCTTCATAGGACACCCAAAAGCAGTTGGGTATACCTCCTATCTCAGATCCGGAAGCAAAAGTAATTGTTTTATGAACGGGTCCTTTCGAGGAAAAGTTTCTCTCGAAAGGATTGAGTGGGAGGATGGTGAAGACTTGATGAGGTTATTGAACCGTCACTTCAACTAGTGTGTAGCAGACACGTGAAGTTGTTCCGTGGCACCTACACCAATTGAAGTAGAAGCTTATGATAGTGATCATGAAGTTTCGGATCAAGTCACTACCGAACCTCGTGGGGACGACAAGGACGCAGATCGCTCGAGTGGTACGGTGATCCCGCTTGATAAACCCACGAGCTATGGGGAAGCGATGGTGGGCCCAAATTCCGACAAATGGTTAGAAGCCATGGAATCCGAGATAGGATCCATGTATCATAACAAAGCATGGACTTTGGTGGACTTGCCCGATGATTGGCAAGCCATTGCAATAAATGGATCTTTAAGAAGAAGACGGACGTGGACGGTAATGTCACCTTCTATGAAGCTCGACTTGTGGCGAAGAGTTTTTCACAAGTTCAAGAAGTTGACTACGATGAGATTTTCTCATTCGTAGCGATGCTTAAGTCCGTCGGAATCATGTTAGCATAAGCTGCATTTATGAAATCTGCGATGGATGTCAAAATGAGTTTCCTTACCAGTTTTAGAAGGAAAGGTTGTATGTGATACAATCGAAAAAGTTTTGTCGATCCTAAGGATGCTAAAGGTATGTCGGCTCCAATGATCCTTTCTAAGGACCGGAGTAAGCATCTCGGAGTTGGAATGTGTGCTTTGATGAGATGATCAAAGATTTTGGGTGTATACAAAGTTTATGAGAAACTTGTATTTTCAAAGAAGTGAGTGGGAGCACTATAGAATTTTGATGAGTATATGTTGTTGACATATTGTTGATCAGAAATGATGTAGAATTTCTGGAAAGCATAAAGGGTTATTTGAAAAGTGTTTTTCAAGTGAAAACCTGTATTAAGCTACTTGAACATTGAGCATCAAGATCTATAGTGATAGATCAAAAATGCTTAATGGTACTTTCAAATGAGCATATACCTTGACATGATCTTGAAAGTGTTCAAGATGGATCACCAAAGAAGGAGTTCTTACCGAGATGTAAGGTATGAAGTTAAGAGTTAAAGCTCGACCACGGCAGAAAAGAGAGAAAGGACGAAGGTCGCCCCTATGCTTTAGACGAGGCTCTATAGTATGCTATGTCGTACCGACCGAAGTGTGCCTAGCCATGAGTCACTATATACAAGAATGATCCAGAATGGATCATTGACGGCGGTCAAAATTGTCCTTGGAGTAAATAAGGACATGTTTCTCGATTATGGAGGTGATAAAGAGTTCGATGTAAAGTGTTACGTCGATGCAAGCTTTAACACCTATCCGAATGACTCGAGTAGCAAAACAGATACGATAGTGGAGCAACCATTTGGAACAGTTCCAAGTGGAGCGAGAAGCAAGATTTACAATATGACTTAAAGATTTGTAAAGCACACACGGATCTGAAAGGTTCAGACCGCTGACTAAAACCCGCTGACTAAAACCTCTCTCACAAGCAAAACATGATCAAACCCCGTAACTCATTGAGTCTTAATCACATGATGATGTGAACTAGTTTACGACACTAGTAAACTCTTTGGGTGTTGGTCACATGGCGATGTGACCTATCGTTGTTAATCACATGACGATGTGAACTAGATTATTGACTCTAGTGCAAGTGGGAGACTGTTGGAAATATGCCCTAGAGGCAATAATAAATTAGTTATTATTATATTTCCTTGTTCATGATAATCGCTATTATCCATGCTATAATTGTATTGGCAGAAACTCAGATACATGTGTGGGTACATAGACAACACCATGTCCCTAGTAAGCCTCTAGTTGACTAGCTCGTTGATCAATAGTTGGTTACGCTTCCTAACCATGGACATTGGATGTCATTGATAACGGATCACATCATTGGGAGAATGATGTGATGGACAAGACCCAATCCTAAGCCTAGCACAAGATCGTAGTTCAGATGCTAAAGCTTTTCTAATGTCAAGTATCATTTCCTTAGACCATGAGATTGTGCAACTCCGGATACCGTAGGAATGCTTTGGTGTACCAAACGCCACAACGAATCGGGTGGCTATAAAGGTGCATTACGTATCTCCAAAGTGTCTGTTGGTTGGCACGAATCGAGATCGGATTTGTCACTCCGGCTGACGGAGAGGTATCTCTGGCCCACTCGGTAGGACATCATCATATGTGCACAATGTGACCAAGGGGTTGATCACGGATGATGTGTTACGGAACGAGTAAAGAGACTTGCCGTAACGAGATTGAACAAGGTATCGGGATACCGACGATCGAATCTCGCAAGTACAATACCGCTAGACAAAGGGAATTGTATACGGATCGATTGAGTCCTTGACATCGTGGTTCATCCGATGAGATCATCGTGGAACATGTGGGAGCCAACATGGGTATCCAGATCCCGCTGTTGGTTATTGACCGGAGAACGCCTCGGTCATGTTCAAGATGATTCCCGAACCCGTAGGGTCTACACACTTAAGGTTCGCGACGCTAGGGTTATAAAGGAAGTTTGTATGTGGTTACCAAATGTTGTTCGAGTCCCTGATGAGATCCTGGACGCCACGAGGAGTTCCGGAATGGTCCGGAGGTAAAGATTTATATATGGGAAGTCCTGTTTTGGTCACCGAAAAGTTTCATGATATATCGGTATGTACGGGACCACCGGAGGGTCCTGGTCCACCAAGTGGGGCCACCTGCCCTGAAGGTTGCGTGGGCCAAGTGTGGAGGGAACCAGCCCCAAGGGGCTGGTGCGCCCCCACAAGGGCCCAAAGCGCAAGGGGAAGTGGGAGGGCAAACCCTAAGGCGATGGGCCCTAAGGCCCATCTAGTGGGCGCCCTCTCCCTCCCTCTTGGCCGCCCCTTGAACCCATCTAGGATGCCGCCTCTAGGGGTGGGAACCCCAGAGGGGCGCACCTCCACCCCTTCCCCTATATATATGAGGCCTAGGGGCTGCCCATAACACGCGATTTGATCTCCTCTTGGTGCAGCCCGCCTCCTCTTCCTCCTCTCCCTTGGTGCTTGGCGAAGCCTCGGGATTGCCACGCCTCCATCACCACCATGCCGTTGTGCTGCTGCTGGATGGAGTCTTCTCAACCTCTCCTCTCTCCTTGCTGGATCAAGGCGTGGGAGACGCCACCGGGCTGTACGTGTGTTGAACGCGGAGGTGCCGTCTGCTCGCACTAGGATCTCCGTGATTTGAATCACGACGAGCACGACTCCTTCAACCCCGCTTCACTTGAACGCTCGCTTAGCGATCTACAAGGGTATGTAGATGCACTCTCCTTCCTCGCTGCTAGAATCTCCATAGATTGATCTTGGTGACACGTAGGAAAATTTTGAATTTCTGCTACGTTCCCCAACATCTTGCACGTGACAGAGTTAGACGGGGTATTAATAAACCTAACAGGTTAATTGAAGAGTGCAATATTGTTTCTTTTGCTTTATCTGCTGCGTAAGAAATTGAAGGTAATGCTGAGCCTTCTTCATATTCTCGAGGCTATTATTTCGGTGATAGTAATAAGTGGATGACCGCTATGCATGATGAGATGGAATCACTTGAAAAGAATGGCACTTGGGATTTAGTAAAATTACCTAGAGAGAAGAAACCTATTCGCTGCAAGTGGGTTTTCAAGAGGAAAGAAGGTGTTTCTCCTAATGATGAGACAAGATATAAAGCAAGATTAGTTGCTAAAGGTTACAATCGATTCCGTATTGACTATAACGAAGTCTTTTCTCCTGCTAGAAGCATAGCTCTATTCGCACTTTACTCAAGATTGTTGCCATGCATGATCTTGAGCTTGAACAATTGGATGTTAAAACTGCATTTTTACATGAAGAATTAGAAGAGGATATTTATATGGAACAACCTAAAGGTTTTGTTATTCCTGAAAAGAAAAGCTTGTCTCGCAAGTTAAAGAAATCTCTTTATGGATTGAAGCAATCCCTAGACAAGGGTACAAGAGATTTGACACCTTTATGCTCTCTCAAGGTTTCAAAAGGTCTAATTATGATAGTTGTGTTTATTTGAAAACTGTCAACGGTTCAACTATTTATTTGCTCCTTTATGTTGATGATATGCTTATTGCTGCAAAGAGTATGTCAGAGATTAATGAACTAAAGAAGCAATTGAGTAATGAATTTGAGATGAAGGATTTGGGTGCAGCAAAGAAAATTCTTGGCATGGAAATATCCAGAGATAGACCGTCTGAAAAAGTATATCTAAGTCAGAAGGGATATATTGATAAAGTTCTTCGTTGTTTTAATATACATAATGCCAAGCCGGTGAGTACACCGTTAGCTGCGCACTTTAAATTATCATCAGCTTTATGTCCTAAGTTAGATGCAGATATTGAGTACATGTCTAGAGTTTCCTATTCGAGTGCAGTTGGTTCACTTATGTATGCCATGGTTTGTTCTCGTCCGGATTTATCTTATGCATTGAGTGTTGTCAGTAGATACATGGCTAATCCTAAAAAGAACATTGGAGAGCAGTTCAAAGGATTTTCGAGATACCGTGGTACTTCCAATGCTTATTTACAGTTTGGGAAAACTAGAGATGAACTTGTTGGTTTTGTTGATTCTAATTTTGCTGGTGATTTGGATAAGAGAAGATCATTCACAGGTTATGTTTTCACCATTGGTGGTTGTGCTGTGAGTTGGAGAGCAACTTTGCAGTCTATTATGGCTTGTTCCACTACTGATGTCGAGTATATGGCTATTTCTGAGGCATGCAAAGAAGCTATCTGGTTGAGAGGTTTGTGCACTGAGCTTTGTGGAGATTCATCTTGCCCTACCGTATTTAGTGACAGTCAAAGTGCTATATATCTTACAAAAAATCCAATGTATCATGAGGGAATAAAGCACATTGATGTCAGATATCACTATATTCGAGATGTTGTTGCTGAAGGTGATTTGAAGGTATGCAAGATAAGTACTCATGATAATCCTGCTGATATGATGACAAAGCCGCCCGACTAATAAGTTTGAGCTTTGCTCAGGCTTAGTTGGTATTTCTCATTAGTCCTATGGACTTTGACGCACAAGGTGTTTATGCTGATTTGGATGGAGTTATCTACTTTCTTCGACTACTTGAGAAAATTTGGATCAAGGTGGAGATTGTTAAATTGTGATCCAAATTATACCATGTTGGACTAGACGTAGTACAACCGGTGTGGGTCTTTGCGTTGACGTCGACGCCAGCACGAAGACAACTCGCTTATCTTGTCCTCCAGCGACTTTCATGTATTGCCCTCTTATATACCCATGTAGTCGCACCTCGCATTTGTCCGTCATTGCCTCGCCTTGTAATACTCCTCCTCATAGTGATTGCGCCTTCGCATGCCCATGGTTTTCTCCCGCAAGAGTTTCCAATGAAAAAATCCGTGTTTTTTGTCTCGTTTATTTCTCGTTATTATCTAATGCCTCTCTAGGCCAGGTGCTTTACAAAACAAAATGGTGTCCAAACTTGATGGCGATCACCTATTCACAAGATGGCGCATCGAGTTGGCCTCACAGACAGCTCTCCTGCTTGACGACGGAATCGTGACACGTCCCAAAACATCAGAGACATCATCTCTCAAAAAAAAAAAAACATCAGAGACATCATCCAGCCGTGAACTTCCTTCCTTCCTTCCTTCCGGCACGCACGCACGTATGTTCCCGTGATCCCGTCTATACCCACCGAGACACAAAAAACTTACCGCTCCCCGTTGACCAGGAGAGGAGAACTCCGCTCGGGACGGACGCGACCCCCCCTGCGCGCCATGGCCGGTTCCCGTCGCGCCCTCCGCTTCGTCCTGCTCCTGCCGGCCATCCTCGGCGCCCTCCTGCCGCCGGCCGCCGCGGGGCCGCCCAAGGTGTCCCTGGCGCTCTACTACGAGTCGCTCTGCCCCTACTGCTCGCGCTTCATCGTCACCCGCCTCGCCGGGATCTTCGACAGCGGCCTCATCCACGCCGTCGACCTCCTGCTCGTCCCCTACGGCAACGCCCACGTCCGCGGCGCCAACAACACCATCTCCTGCCAGGTGCTGCAGTTAGCCAGTAGTATCTCATTCATTCAATTCCCCAGTTAATTCTAATTCCCCGTGAACCATCCAGCTCAAAATTGATTCCTAGCTAGAGTAGCACTGAATTACTCTGCGTCTGCTACGAATATCCTGTGCTCTTGCCCTCGGCCAATTCCAAAGCTAGTTTCTTGATTTTGTGGGTTACTACTGCAGAAATACTTTGAACGGTAGTGGTGGCAGCAGCGTGGCATCATAGCGGCCAAGGCGTGTATTGCTTGCTGCTAATCAGTCGCCGTCCTGCCGCGTTTGCCGTAGGCTCTATTTAGCGCGGCCCATTTGCTATTGTTTCCCTTTCTGTTTGTTTCTGCCTTGTACGAAGAAATAACTAAATCTTTTTGTACTATGAACAAAACAAGCGCACCTGGCTGCCTTGTCTAATTGTTCATTTATTATTCCTCCGTAACTAATATAAGAGCGTTTAGATCACTATTTTAGTTATCTAAACACTCTTATATTAGTTTACAGAGGGAGTACTACACTAGAGCTAAAACGACTTCTCTCTCAGATCTCAACGAGTAATGCCATAGCGTGCTAACCCACCAGCCCACTACCCACGATCATGGTTTGTGATGATTCTAAAAGAGGAGGAGAACATGCTTTGCAACCGTCGCCTACAATCATGTGTTCCAACGGTGATTAATGGCCTGGTTTTTTGGCAGACCACAAGTTAGGCTCGCTCCACTACCGGCCCTTGCTCCTACCCTAGAGTTCTCTTGTAGTTTTCAGCTTAGGGAAGGGTTACTATAATTCATTGCAAGCCACTTCCATTGAGATTTTGTATTTGCTAGCTTTTGGAAACGCCACTAACAATCCTCAACAAGTTGCTTACCATCTGGTTTACGCGATCTAAATGTGTACCACACTTGGTGCTTCTTGCCTAGAATGGAAACTCTTCCTGAAGAAACAAGGTTCATTTGAATGTGCAATAGTTTTAGTTTTACAAATGCATCTAGATACCCTTTCTGCCATTTTATCGCAGATGCTCAGAAGATGAAATGGTGGAACCACTCATCATTTCACCATATCAAATATGCACCACATCGCCACGCACAGCTGAGCAATTCTAGTTTGTCCTTTAAACCACCTCACTGCACACGTACCACCGTGCATCACCCTAATCGCCAATATAAACCCCTCATTGCCAAGCTCCTGCACTCACTCCAAGGCTCCACCATCTTCTCTGCACATTGATCCTCTGTGCATTGATCGACCGGAGGAGCAAACCCCATGGCCACCCGCCCCCACCGTTTCCTCCTCCTCCCCGTGCTACTCCTGCTGCTCAGCACCTCCTCTGCGAGCGCTAATGGTGGCGCTGCCACGGCGGGAGCGGAAGGTGAGCATGGCGCCTACTATGAGTCGCTGTGCCCTTCTCAGCGCACTTCGTGGTGAACAGCCTCACCAGAGTCTTTAAGGATGGACTCCTTGATGCCGCGGACCTCACCCTCGTCCCCTACGGCAATGCCAAGGTGGACGCACATGGTGCCATCACCTGTCAGGTGTGCCATCGCCGCGCGCCTGATCCGTTTCTCTGTTCTTCCTTTGGTTATTGTTGATGTTTCTTTGTTCAGTCGGGGATCCTGGGTGTGTACTTAGTTCTGAGTACTTTCTAACTAGTATTGTCTAATTACTGACTATTTGGCGGTGGATGGTGTTGGTGCTCATACTAATGTTGGGTTTTTGGCTTGTTGCAGCATGGCCCCGATGAATGCCTTCTGAACAACGTGGAGGCTTGTGCCATCGACGCCTGGCCGGATTTGGTAATTCATCCACATCTCATCATAATCTCTGCTCACAGCTTCACCACCAACGTATTGTTGCAACTACATTAAGTTCTCAGCAAAGAATAGGATGTACTATGATACATTAATTACAACGTGAACTTTGTATCAGTTATAGTAGTATAGAATAGCAAAAAGTCACTTTGGAACCTGGGTGCAATGGAGCCCTATTTTTTGAACTGTGCCAAAATGCTATTTTGAAGTTTCAAAAAATTCTGAAAACAAATCAACATGTTTGTATGAATGTATATTACACATGTGTAAATTTGAATAGTCATTAGCTAGCTGTCGTTGGTTCCCAAGGTCCGAGTTCTCACCTCAAATTTAGACAGTTCTGCTACAAGTCTGGAGAATTTTGTTACACATACTCTTTGATATGATAGCTACTTGTCATTGGTTGCAGAATGTGCATTTCGGTTTCATCAACTGCGTGGAGGACCTGGTGATGAACCGCAAGCGCGAGGAATGGGAATCGTGCTTCCAGAAACAGGGGCTTGACCCCAAGCCTGTCATGGAGTGCTACAACAGTGATCAAGGCCACAAGGTCCGTTCCCTTTGCCTCTGCGTTGTATCGTCACATACATTTTATAGGCAATATTGCTAACCACAGTGTTGGTATTTTGCTTGCTCCATCTAGCTTTCGCTCAAGTATGGGAAACAGACTGATGCGCTTGTGCCCCCGCACAAGTACGTTCCATGGGTGGTGGTTGATGGCCAACCGCTGTACGAGGTAAGCAACAACCACTCTTCTCAAGTTTTAGATCCAATCATGATGGACGATTTCCCATTTTACTAACTGTTTCCTCAGCTTCATGTCCTAATTTCACCATATGAGAATACGCTAGTTTTTGAGTCATGATGAGCTTGTTTGTTTCAGGATTACGAGAACTTCGAAGCTTACGTCTGCAAGGCTTACAAGGGCCATCCTCCCAAGATTTGCCAAGGGCTGGGCCGTGACTACCCAATCGTACAACAGGTGGTGGAGGCCGGGAACGGTGTCACCTACAACTCCGGTGATTTCGAGCTGGATGAAGGGGTCGACGACAAGATTAAGATGGTTCAGGGTGATGACAATTGATAGATTGTATATGTCTCCTTTCGGGGCTCCTATACCGATATACGTGAACATAGGGATGTTTCATCTGTCTGTTCAGGTTAATTATGATGTACATCGGTAATAAAGTGATTTATGGTGATGTAAATTCATGTTCAAGTTAATATGGAGATATACGTGAGCATTGTGAGTTTTATTTTTCTGTTCAAGTTTTTCTTTTGGCGGTGTTCAAGTTAATATGGAAATTTACAATGTGCGATAATAACGTGAGCTATGGTGATCCTGCTAGCCCTATCTGGTTTCTGGTTTATTGAACTAACGAACTAGTGTGGATTTTCTATCGTACAGGTAGTCACGCCTTCTATCTGGGCCATCAAGAGATTGGTGACACATGCACTCTTATAACACTTAACCAGCCGGTCATTTCTGCCTTGTACCAAGATCCACTGATTTTTTTTCCTTGCAAAAAAAAAAAAAAACTGAATAGCTAATACTCCTAATTCTACACGACACAAGCACTCTTATAACACTTAAAATAGCCCATTTGCCATTGTCTCTTTTGTTTCGTTTCTGCCTTGTACCAAGATACACTGAATTGATCCTCAAAAAAAAAAAATCCACTGAATAATTCCCTTGCTAAAAAAAACTGAATAAATTTGTAGGGCAACGAAACACACTTTTTTTGCGAGAAAACATCCATTCTATTGTGCCTTGTCTTAATTACACTGGAGCTAAGACGAGTGTTATCTCTCAACTCTATGAAGCATGCACTAAACACGCTACCGCAAGCCGTTGTAGGATTTAAGAACAACTCTTCATATGGCCATCTCTGAAAAAATGACCTTCTGGAAACAAAGAGGAAAAGTTAGAGCTGCCATCAACAGCGAGGAAAACTCTCAATACTTGCACGCGGCAGCCTCCGAGCGACTTCGATAAAATAAAATAACTTCCCTCATAGCTGATGGGACGGAATTTCACTCTCACCATCAAAAAGCAGCCATCCTACAAAATCATTTCACGAACATTATAGGCCGAACTCCAACCACTTTCTGGACATTTCAGCCACAACAATACTACCCTCATCCCTTACCCCAGCTCTCCACCCTAGACTCTCCCTTCACCCATGAAGAAATAAAAGAGGCATTCTTCCAAATGAACCCTTTAGCGAGTCCTGACCCGATGGCTTCGCCCCAGTTGGAACCTTGTTAAAATCATATCAACTCCTTTATGTCCGACTTCCAAAACCACCAAGCCCAAACATAATGCTTAAACAGAGCCCATCTGATTCTACTACCCAAACAGGACCATGCAACACTCGGGGCCTACCACCAATCTCTCTCCAAACTGTCCTATCAATGTTGTCGCAAAGGTGCTCATCAACAGACTAAAACCTCTAATCCCACTGCTCGTCCACGGAAACTAGACTGGTTTTATATCAGGTCGTTGCATCGCTGAAAATTTCAGATATGTCATGGACCTTGTTGGGGCTTGCCACACTAAAAAGGCCCCAACCATGGTCATCAAATTAGACTTCAGCAAAGCCTTCGACTCCCTCTCTTGGGACTCCCTCTCCTCTATTCTTCAATGTCCCGGATTCCCGCCAAAATTCTCAGCATTGGTTCATGATCTCCTATCAACTGGAAAAACTGCTGTCATGCTTAACGGGATTCCAAGAAATTGGACAAATTGCAAGAACGGCCTTCGAAAGGGCGACCCCATATCTCTATATCTGTTCATCATCGTTGCCGATCTCCTACAACAAATGATCCTGCAGGACTGTGACTTACTGCACCTCTGCCACCCGCTGTTCTCACACTCTTTCAGGACGCCTCGATTTAATCGACACTAATCATGCACGCAAACGGTACGATCAAGATCGTGGACTCACGGAAGATATCACAACACAACTCTAAAACATAAATAAGTCATACAAGCATCATAATACAAGCCAGGGCCTCGAGGGCTCGAATACAAGTGCTCGATCATAGACGAAGTCAGCGGAAGCAACAATATCTGAGTACGTACATAAGTTAAACAAGTTTGCCTTAAGAAGGCTAGCACAAACCGATACAGATCGAAGAGGCGCAGCCTCCTGCTTGGGATCCTCCTAAACTACTCCCGGTCGTCGCCAAGAGCCCGCAGACGTAGTAGTCGGCACCTCCAAAGTAGTAGGAGTCGCCGCCGACGGTGGCATGCCTGCCCTGGCTCGCATCCGTTGCGACAACCGTAGAAGGGAAAGGGGAAAAGAGGGAGAAAAGCAACCGTGAGTACTCATCCAAAGTACTGCAAGCAAGGAGCTACACTACATATGCATGGGTATATGTGTAAAGGGCAATATCGGTGGACCGAATCGCAGTATACCGTAATAAGAGGGGATAGCTAGTCCTATCGAAGACTACGCTCGCCACCTCCATCTTGCAAAGATGTAGAAGAGAGCAGATGGTAAGTTCACCAAGTAGCATCGCATAGCATAAACCTACCCAATGATCCTCTCCTCGTCGCCCTGTTAGAGAACGATCACTGGGTTGTATATGGCACTTGGAAGGGTGTGTTTTATTAAGTATCCGGTTCTAGTTGTCATAAGGTCAAGGTACAACTCCAAGTCGTCCTGTTACCAAAGATCACGGCTATCCTAATAGATAAACTTCCGATGACCCACAAGTATAGGGGATCTATCGTAGTCCTTTCGATAAGTAAGAGTGTCGAACCCAACGAGGAGCGTAGGAAATGATAAGCGGTTTTCAGCAAGGTATTCTCTGTAAGCATCAAATAAGTGGTAACAGATAGTTTTGTGATAAGATAAATTGTAACGAGCAACAAGTAACAAAAGTAAATAAAGTGCAGCAAGGTGGCCCAATCCTTTCTCAGAGCAAAGGACAAGCCTGGACAAACTCTTATATAAGGAAAAGCGCCCCGAGGACACATGGGAATATCGCAAGCTAGTTTTCATCACGCTCATATGATTCGCTCGTACTTTGATAATTTGATATGTGGGTGGATCGGTGCTCGGGTGCTGTTCTTACTTGAACAAACATCCCACTTATGATTAACCTCTATTGCAAGCATCCATAACTACAACAAAAGTATTAAGGTAAACCTAACCATAGCATGAAACATATGGATCCAAATCAGCCCTTACGAAGCAACGATAAACTAGGGTTTAAGCTCACACTCTAGCAACCCATCATCTACTTATTACTTCTCAATGCATTCCTCTAGGCCCAAATAATGGTGAAGTGTTTTGTAGTCGACGCTCACATAACACCACTAGAGGCTAGACAACATACATCTCATCAAAATATCGAATCTAATACCAAATTCACATGACTACTAATAGCAAGACTTCTCCTTGTCCTCGTGAACAAATGTAACTACTAACAAAGCATATTCATGTTCATAATCAGAGGGGTAATAATATGCATAAAGGATTTGAACATATGATCTTCCACCAAATGTAACATCCCAAATTTTCAATTTGGAATGTTATACATTAGGTCATCATGCATATCATATTTTCTCGCATTTTTCCGATCCTAGAAATTTCACGCAACTCAAGGACCCTCGAGAGAGTTGAAGTTTCATTATTTTCATATTTGGGATTTTCCAAATTTTGAAAATAGGATCATTTGATTTATTTAAATTATCTTCATAAAGTTTTCCTACAAAAAATATTTTGAGAGGGAATAATATGACTTTCCCAAACAATTAGGAAAATGAAGGTATTATAAATAAACCAAATTTGGTTTTGGAAGATTTATTTTGCTTAGGCAAAATGAGCATTTTAAAATTTTACGCATGTTTGTTGTTTTTAAAGTTCATTTTGTTCGACTCATTTTAGGAGTCGGGAAAATTTGTTTTATTTAAACCGAGATCGCTTGGTATTTTTATTTATTTATTTCGCTTTGGTTTAATTTTTATAAAAAAATTCAGCGCCTCGACCGAGGCCCACTGCCTGCCAAGCCCCTGTGCCCAGCCCCTGCCCACCTCCTCTCCTCCTCACATGGCACCGCCTCGAGTCCCGCCGCCGAGTCCCACCTGACCCGGCCCCTTACCCTCCCCAAGCCGCCACCGCCTCCCTTTATAACCCCCGCCCTCTCTCTCACCCCAAACCCCACTCACGGAGAGTCCGACGCCACCGAGCCTCGACGCTGAGCCGCCCAGGACGCTGGCCACGACGCCGACCGGACCTCACCACCGACGACCCCCGCCTCTCCCCGAGCCTCGAGCGCCCCGCGATCACCGGAGGTAGCCACCGCCACCCGCTACCGATTCGGTTTTTTTCCTCGAACTGTCCGGTTTATTTTTTTTAAAAATATATGTTCGGTTTTTTTAAAAAAAACCTAGATTGGTTTTATTTTTTTCGGTTTTCTTATTTAACGAACGCTCACCGAACCGCTCGCTTCAATGAACGCGCTCGTTGATTCGTTTCGTTAACTAACGCTCACTATTTAACCTGCTCGTCGCTTTTTCTTTTAATCGGATTTAATCCGTTATTTTCTCGATTTGATTTCAGATCTGATTTTCAAAACTGTTTTATTTCTCGCCGCTTATCTAATCGTGATTCAAGCGCCGAGTTTCAGAACGAAACCGCCGCCCGACTACCCTACTTTCACAGAGTTTTGCTACTGTGAAATTTTGACCTAATTTCAGATCGCTAAACCGAGTCGTTCTTTCTCGAGTTTCACTTTCGAGTTTGTTTTGATTCGATTCTTTGCAACCAGTGGTTCTTAAGTTGAACTTTCGTTAGATCTTTTATTCGAGATTTCCTGCATTAGATGAGTACTTATTGTATGCTTGTTGTTTGTCTCTGCTAGATCACCCGGTGCGCCGCTTGTTACTTCAATCTCTAGGACTCATGGATCATCAACAAGGCAAGTAACACTTTGATCATACTCTTCCCATAACCCAGTTTTTATGCATTAGATCTATTCCTCAAACACTTGCATGATTAGGATCTAATTAAATTGTGGGTTTGGGAAGTAGATTGAGGTAGTACCTATTACTGCTTTTACTTATGAAACCTTGGGACTTACTTCACGCTTGCTTGTTCATGCCATGCTATGCTAGTAGACGGGATTGGGTGAGTGAATATCCATGATGATGTGAGATTGTTAATTAATGGTTTATCTAAGGTGGCAACCTAAACACACATCTGGGTGGATTGAGGCACCGGTTTCCATCAGACTTGCCTCAGATTTCTTCTGACCGCCACCTGTGCTCTAAGGGATCATAAGATTATTCAAACCGAAACTTCCGTGCAGCCACAAGCCAATTATGGGCTCATGAGTTGACTAAGTCGTATGAACTCTTACGGTAGGCTAGCTGATGTACGGATGTAGGTTGGTACGGTCTACCCACATGTAAGGTGCTAGCGCTCGAAAGACTATGTCTCGGCCATCCGCTTCTCAAACACCATGTAGTGCGAGAACCAAGCGGAGGCGATCGAGTCTTGTGGGGAAAAGTGCACAAACCTCTCAGAGTGTATAAACTAATCATGATTAGCCGTGTCCCCGTTATGGACAATTTGAGTATCCGTAATTGAATATCATGTGAATCTCAACATGTTACTTCTAAATAAAAGTTATTGGGTTTTGATGAGTACTTTTAATTGGGATTGAGGATGTCTGTCAACCATTCTCAATGTTTAACAACCACCATGATAGCTAAATAAAATTATTCCTTTGATGTAGGGAAAATCAGCTTTATGCAATGTAAATCAGAGAGCCTTACCACCAACCAACTATGCATGTAGTATAGGCTTATTCATTCATTGTTTTATGTGTTACATTGCCAAGATATTCCATGTGTCAATTGTTGGCTGCAACTTTTCACGCTATGCACTTTTCGCATTTATTTAGTAAGGTGTTAGGTCGTGGTTCTATACTCAAGGATGCCGTTGGAGTTGATGGACTCGCTTACCTTCCAAGCCTTCCATTGTTATTATTAGATGGCCTTAAGCCATATTATTGTATTCAGTTCCCTTGTGGACAACGATGTAATAAGTGTGTGATTGCTACTCGCTATAAATCCTTCAAGCATCGTGTGGTGTCAAGATTATCGATCCAGGATGACACCGAGCACGAGACTTGATCCATTTGGGTCTGGTCGCCACAGAGAATGGTATCGAGCACACCGATCGTAGGACACCACCACTAAGTTAAAGCCATAGATTACCCTCTCTTCCCATTTTCTAACTCCTCATCTTTTCTACTCTCTTTAGGATGATTTGACGCTAAGATCAAGTACACCCAACCGGATGAAGGCACACCTTTTGGATCTCACTTGAAGGAAGTTACTAAGCACCGAACATTGACTACCAAGCTTCACCGGACTTTCAACGCCACTCTCAAGAGGAGCGCTGAAGATTCATGCTCACGCTCCAGAAGGACATTTGCCCCAATCACCAATCCTATAGATAGTGTTTTCAGGCACCCACTTGAGTCCGGAAAGAGCATGGCAGCTCACATCACCATGGGACGATTGGAGAAGTCTATCAAGAAGACCTCAAGGACACCATCTACCAGATTTATGGACGCCGAGATGACAACCGGGACGCCGTTAGCACCAAGAAGGATAGGTCCATTGCAGCTTTCATCCAGAGTTAAACCAGACATTCGACGCCAGAGAATCAAATGTGCAATGACATGTTGGAGTTGCGTAAGACAAAGGAAAGGATCATCAAACCGAAGAAGAATTAAAGACTACACGCAAGGACTACATGGACGAGATCGTAGCTCGCAAGACGCAATAACGATCTTAAGTACGAGATCAAGAGCTCAAGAAGAAGTTACGCCAGAATGAAGACCAGATGTCGAATACCCAATCGACTACATCAACATCGACGATACGATTCGGATCCAAGTGAACCCGATTTTGAAGACGGTCGAGCGTACATCATGGAGTCTTCCACCGTTCAAATTAGTAGAAGTCCCCACATATTAGTAGTATTCCTCCATGTAAACCTTTATAGTACACGACTTTTGCGATAGTTAGATCGCTAGCCCTTGTTTGATTGAATGAAGTGATTTTGTGTGCTTTTGCTCATGTGCATTTGGGTAGTGATTCCTTTAGACCTCATTCTATTCTACATTTCTTCTCTTCTAAACCCTTCAGATGCCTCCCAGACGCGACCCGGATTCGCTTTTCCCGCCAGAGATCACCCAATTGATCCAAAGCAGTATATACCCCGATTCAAACATTGGTGCGTAACAACAACAACAACAACCCACCGCCACCACCACCACCGCGGATCATCCGACTCGCTTCTTAGACCGAACCCGCCGTGTATTCCAAGAGCACCGAGCCAATTGTAGCAGTATGACCTGGCTCCGCAAGATAGGAAGGAGCTGACCACCGCAGGATGCATGATGGTGAAAGAGTGAAGTTTGCAAGACATCACTTGAAGGACCCGCAGAAGATGGTGGGAGAATTTCACAGCCACTTACCCTGTAGACACCGCCACATGGGATCAGCCAAGAAGCTTTTCCAGACCGCCCATGTTTCAGCAGGAGCCATGGCTATGAAGAAGCGTGAGTTTCGCAACTTACGCCAAGGAGGAAGGATCACACAAGATGTGGATGACTTTAGCAAATTAGCACGTTATGCCCCTGATGACGCTACTACAGATGCATCTAAACAGAGAAGTTTCTAGAAGGACTGAATGATGAGTTCAAGATGCCGTTGATGGTAGCAAGTTTCAACAACTACCAGGAGTTAGTAGACCGAGCTCTCATGATTGAAGGAAAGCAAGAAGAATTGAGAACTGCAAGCGAAGTATGGACAAGGGAAGTATAACTCGATCCCAGCAGGCCTCGTATACCCCTAAATCAGGAATTCAGTTTCAACATACCCATGGAGGAGGTAATTCAGATAACCATAATGGCACCAAGAATGGGAACGGAATGGAGGAAGCAACGACGTAACCGCACCAACCCGCTTCACACCATCCAAGGTAGACTCGAGTCACATTACTTGCTTTAAGTGCCGCAAGACCGGGCATTATGCAAATGATCGCCTGTATACCGTAATGGAAATGGCAATGGAAGCTCGAAAGAAGCCCAACCTTTCAACAGGGACAAGTGAACCACATTGATGTGGAGGAGGTTGAAGATCAGCCCGATGCAAGAATCGGTAAGTTTTTGGTTAAGTCATTTATCGCAGCTTGTTCTTTTTGATACCGTGCATCGATTCATACATATCAAGGGATTTGTGGATAAGTACAAGTTACCAACCCAAGCCCTTAGGTCACCCATGCTAGTAACCTCACCCGAGCAGTAGTACATGGCTAGTAAATGGTGTGATCGATCGCCACTAAGGATCGGACACTATGTTTTCCTTCGCACTCTAATAGTTCGGAATCCCAAGGATTGATGTGATATTAGGAATGGATTGGTTATCAAAGTATGGAGGAAACATAGATTGTACCACAAGGTCAATTTTGCTCACCACACCGTAAGGAAGAAGGATTATATGTATCACGGCACGAGCCGAGGAGAGCACAAGTTAATTGCTTATCGTGAGTGGTACAGAAGAAGTACCAGCAGAAGGATTATCCTGATGTATTTCCTAAGAGTTGCCGTGAATGCCGCCGGATAGAGACATCGAGTTTTTGATCGAGCTGCTGCCGTGAACAGCCCGATATCGGGTTAACCGCATGTGATGCCCGCAAAGGATTTGGCAGAAATTAAGAAGCGATTAAGGAACTATTGGATAAAGGTTTTATTCGCCCAAGTTCTTCACCTTGGGGATCACCCGCTTTGTTAGTGGAGAAGAAGGATGGATCGTTGAGAATGGTTGTTGATTACCGTGGATTGAATGAAGTAACAATCAAGAACAAGTACCCACTACCGATGATAAATGATCTGCTTGATCGCTTGCAAGGAGCCAAAGTGTTCTCTAAGATCGACTTGCATCGTGGTACCATCGCTTGAAGATTCGGGAGCAAGATATACCCAAGACAGCTTACTACTTAGATATGGATCTGTATGAGTATACCGTTATGTCATTTGACCGACTAACGCACCAGCCTATTTCATGAACCCGATGAACAAAGTGTTTATGGAGTTTTTGGACAAGTTCGTCGTGGTGTTCATTGATGACATTTTGATTTTCTCAAGAATGAAGAGGAACACAAGGAACATTTGAGATTGGTTTTGAGAAACCGAGGGAACACCAATTGTATGCCAAGTTCAGCAAATGTGAGTTTTGGTTAAGGGAAGTTGATTTCTGACATGTTATATCCGGAGAAGGGATAGCAGCTGACCCCACAAAAGTTGAGACCAGAACTAATGGGAAGCACCAACGACAGCTTGAGAGATTCGAGTTTCTTGGACTCGCAGGATACTACCAAGATTCATTGAGAATTTCTCCAGGATTGCAAAGCCTATGACTGAATTGTTGAAAAAGGAAAACAAATTCATATGGACCGAGGACTGTGAGGCAAGTTTTCAGAGTTGAAGAAAAGATTGGTTACCTCACCAGTTTTGATATTGCCGATCAAACTAAGGATTATGAGGTGTATTACACGCTCACGCCGAGGACTTGGAGCAAGGCTTATGCAGAAGGAAGAGTTGTTTCAGATGCTTCACGACAACTTAAGCCCCATGAGTTGAATTATGCCACTCATGATTTGGAGTTAGCAGCCGCAGCATGCCTTGAAGACGTGGAGACATTTTCTCATTGGAAATCATTGTGAAGTATATATGGATCACAAGAGTTTGAAGTACATCTTCACACGTATGAATTGAATCTTTATATGAGGAGATGGTTAGAGCTAATCAAGGATTATGATATGAGATTGCATTACCACCCCGAAAGGCTAATGTCGAGCAGATTTATTGAGCCGTAAGAGCCACGCCAATACCCTAATGATGGGAGGAATACCCAATGAGTTAGCCGAGGACCTTCGAGAGCTATGTTTGGAAATAGTTCCAGAGGCTATGTAGCAGCATTGAGATTCAATGACACCGATGGACAAAATCGAGAAGCCCAAAAGGCGATAAGGAAGTTGCCTCTATAAAGGAGAAAATGAGCAAAGGAAAGGCTAAAGGATTTCGAGAGGATGAACACGATACCCTATGGTTTGAAGACCGTGTTTATGTGCCCAATGACCCGTAGATCGTAAGTTGATTTTACAAGAAGCCCATGATTCACCCTATTCGATTCACCCAGAAATACCAAGATGTATTTGGATTTGAAAAATATTTTCCGTGGACCGGAATGAAGAAGGATATTATGAGTATGTAGCAATTTGCGTTTATGTCGAAAGTAAAGGCGAACATCGTAAACCAGCAGAGATTGTTGCAACCATTGCCGATACCCAATGGAAGTGGGATAAACTAGGCATGGATTTCATCACAGGTTTGCCAAAGACCCGCTTAGGATATGACTCGATTTGGGTCATAGTCAATCGCTTGACCAAGGTAGCTCATTTCATTCCAAATAAGACTACCTATAGCAGTGCTAAGTTGGCAAAGATATACATGACCAGAATTGTATGCTTACACGGAGTTCCGAGGAGCATTGTATCGCATGAGGAACCCGCTTTACTTCAAATTTTGGAACCAGCTTGCACCTAAACATTGGGAACCCGATTGAATTCAAAGACAGCTTTTCCACCCATGCACCGGATGGATGACCGAGAGAGTCAATCAGATTTTGGAGGACATGCCGAGAGCTTGTGCACTAGATTATGGATCTAGTGGGACGATAATTTGTCGATGCAGAATTTTCCTACAACAACAGCTACTAAACCAGCTTAAAGATGGCACCTTTCGAGGCCTTGTATGGAAGAAGGTGCAGGACACCATTGTCATGGGACTAAACCGAGATCGCCACTATTTGGACCAGATTTGATTAAGGAGTCCTAATGAAAGTTGTTGATTCGAGACAGTGCTCAAGGTAGCCCACCTGCATGTAAGAGCTATGCCGATTCAAAGCGCAGCGATTGAGTATGAAGTTGGAGACAGAGTATATCTCGAGTATCCCCGCTCGAGGAGTTGCGCTTTGGAGTGAAAGGAAAGTTAGCACCTGCTTCGTTGGACCGTATAAGATTTTGCAACGCATGGGAGAAGTTGCGATAAGTTGGAATTACCGTAGGACTGTCAGAGTTCATGATGTATTCCATGTTTCTCAGCTTGAAGAAATGTCACCCGAGATTGCAGAGGTACCAAAGAGACACAAAGCCACCGAGGCAATTCATTGAAGGATGACTTGACATATGAAGAAAAGCCGCTAAGATTCTCGATTATGCCAAAGAAAGTTACCCGCAGAAGGTTATCAAGTTTTGCAAAGTTCAAGGAGCCACCACACCGAGGATGAAGCCACCGGGAAAGAGAGGAAGTTTTGCTTAAGGACCACCTCACCTATTTTCTAGTTAACCCAATCTCGAGGGCTAGATTCATCTTATAGGGTTTGTAACATCCCAAATTTTCAATTTGGAATGTTATACATTAGGTCATCATGCATATCATATTTTCTCGCATTTTTCCGATCCTAGAAATTTCACGCAACTCAAGGACCCTGAGAGAGTTGAAGTTTCATTATTTTCATATTTGGGATTTTCCAAATTTTGAAAATAGGATCATTTGATTTATTTAAATTATCTTCATAAAGTTTTCCTACAAAAAATATTTTGAGAGGGAATAATATGACTTTCCCAAACAATTAGGAAAAATGAAGGTATTATAAATAAACCAAATTTGGTTTTGGAAGATTTATTTTGCTTAGGCAAAATGAGCATTTTAAAATTTTATGCATGTTTGTTGTTTTAAAGTTCATTTTGTTCACTCATTTTAGGAGTCGGGAAAATTTGTTTTATTTAAATCCGAGATCGCTTGGTATTTTTATTTATTTATTTTGCTTTGTTTAATTTTTTTTAAAAAATTCAGCGCCTCGACTAAGGCCCACCAAATGCCCAAGCCCCAGCCCTGTGCCCAGCCCCTGCCCACCTCCTCTCCTCCTCCTGGCTGGCACTGCCTCTCTGAGTCCCGCCACAGACGAGAGCGCCGCCACGCCGAGTCCCACCTGACCTGCCCCCTTACCTCCCCAAGCCGCCACCGCCTCCCCTTTATAACCCCCCGCCTCTCTTCACCCTAAACCCCACCACGGAGCCTGACGCCACCCGAGCCTCGACGCTGAGCCGCTGCCAGGATCGCCGCCGCCGCTGGACGCCGGACGCCACGCCGACTCACGCCGACCTTACCTTCCGCCGCTTCTCCCGAGCCTCGAGCGCCCGCGATCACCGGAGGTAGCCATCACCGCCGCCCGATTCGGTTTTTTTCCTCGAACCGCTCCGGGTTTATTTAAAAATATATATGTTCGGTTTTTTTAAAAAACCTAGATTGGTTTTATTTTTTCGGTTTTCTTATTTAACGAACGCTCACCGAACTGCTCGCTTCAATGAACGCGCTCGTTGATTCGTTCGTAACTAACGCTCACTATTTAACCTGCTCGTCGTTTTTCTTTTAATCGGATTTAATCCGTTATTTTCGATTTGATTTCAGATCTGATTTTCAAACTGTTTTATTTCTCGCCGCTTATCTAATCAGTGATTCAAGCGCCGAGTTTCAGAACGAAACCGCCGCTCCGACTACCCTACTTTCACAGAGTTTTGCTACTGTGAAATTTTGACCTAATTTCAGATCGCTAAACCGAGTCGTTTTTCTAGTTTCGACTTTCTGAGTTTGTTTTGATTCGATTCTTTGCAACCAGTGGTTCTTAAGTTGAACTTTCGTTAGATCTTTTATTCGAGATTTCCCTGCATTAGATGAGTACTTATTGTATGCTTGTTGTTTGTCTCATGTAGATCACCCTTGAGTGCGCCGCTTGTTACTTCAATCTCTAGGACTCATGGATCATCAACAAGGCAAGTAACACTTTGATCATACTCTTCTCATAACCCAGTTTTATGCATTAGATCTATTCCTCAAACACTTGCATGATTAGGATCTAATTAAATTGTGGGTTTGGGAAGTAGATTGAGGTAGTACCTATTACCTGCTTTACTTATGAAACCTTGGGACTTACTTCACGCTTGCTTGTTCATGCCATGCTATGCTAGTAGACGTGATTGGGTGAGTGAATATCCATGATGATGTGAGATTGTTAATTAATGGTTTATCTAAGGTGGCAACCTAAACACACATCCTGGGTGGATTGAGGCACCGGTTTCCATCAGACTTGCCTCAGATTTCTTCGGACCGCCACCTGTGCTCTAAGGGATCATAAGATTATTCAAACTGAAACTTCCGTGCAGCCACAAGCCAATTATGGGCTCATGAGTTGACTAAGTCGTATAACTCACGGTAGGCTAGCTGATGTAGGGGATGTAGGTTGGTACGGCTCACCCAACATGTAAGGTGCTAGCGCTCGAAAGACTATGTCTCGGCCATCCGCTTCTCAAACACCATGTAGTGCGAGAACCAAGCGAGGCGATCGAGTCTTGTGGGAAAAGTGCACAAACCTCTCGCAGAGTGTATAAACTAATCATGATTAGCCGTGTCCCCGTTATGGACAATTTGAGTATCCGTAATTGAATATCATGTGAATCTCAACATGTTACTTCTAAATAAAAGTTATTGGGTTTTGATGAGTACTTTTAATTGGGATTGAGGATGTCACAACCATTCTCAATGTTTAACAACCACCATGATAGCTAAATAAAATTATTCCTTTGATGTAGGGAAAATCAGCTTTATGCAATGTAACCGTGAGAGCCTTACCACCAACCAACTATGCATGTAGTATAGGCTTATTCATTCATTGCTCTTATGTGTTACATTGCCAAAGATATTCCATGTGTCGACCTGCTTGGCTGCAACTTTTCACGCTATGCACTTTTCGCATTTATTTAGTAAGGTGTTAGGTCGTGGTTCTATACTCAAGGATGCCGCTGGAGTTGATGGACTCGCTACCTTCCAAGCCTTCCATTGTTATTATTAGATGGCCTTAAGCCATATTATTGTATTCAGCCCTTGTGGACAACGATGTAATAAGTGTGATTGCTACTCGCTATAAATCCTTCGGCACTGTGGTGTCAAGACATCGATCCAGGATGACACCGAGCACGTAGACTTGATCCATTTGGGTCTGGTCGCTACACCAAATAAACCAACTAGCATCAACTAGAAGGAGTAATCAACACTACTAGCAACCTACTAGTACCAATCTTTGACTTGGAGACAAGAATTGATACAAGAGATGAACTAGGGTTTGGAGATGAGATGGTGCCAGTGAAGATGTTGATGGAGATTGCCCTCCCCGATGAGAGGAGCGCAGGATGACGATGGTGATGATTTCCTCCCCGAGGGAAGTGTCCCAAAGCAGAATAGCTCACGGATCCCTAGATTGGTTCCGCCAAGGTTCCGCCTCAGTGGCGGCCGAGTCTCATCCCCAAAGGTTGCTTCTGGTTTTTTTCTTGACGAAAGACTTCATATAGCAAAGATGGTCATCTGAGAGCCACCAGGGGCCCACGAGGTAGGGGGCGCGCCTAGGGGGCACCTCGTGATTGTGGTGGGCCCCGGCCTTCATCTTTGGCGAGGATTTTATTATTATTTAATATAAGATATTCCGTGGAGTTTCGTGACTTTTGAGTTGTGCGAATAGGTCTCTAATATTTGCTCCTTTTCCACCCCTGAATTCCAGCCGCCGGCATTCTCCTCCTTATGTAAACCTTGTAAAATAAGAGAGAATAGCCATAAGTATTGTGACATAATGTGAAGTAACAGCCCATAGTGCAATAAATATCAATATAAAAGCATGATGCAAATGGACGATCAACTCCCCAAGCTTAGACCTCGCTTGTCCTCAAGCTTAAAAGTCGATAACAATAAATATGTCCCCATGTTTAGAGGTAGAGGCGCCGATAAAAATAAAATACGGACATGAAAGCATCATGATTATTCTCATAACAAGAACATATATAGATTTTGTCATATGATTACTTATATTCAAGTGATGATCTATTCACAATGCAAAAGTATGAATCGAAGCCTTATTGAGAACCAACAAACTATAACCTCACCATTGAAGCAATTGCAATTTATCATAACATCGTAAAGAGTCTATGTCGAGCTTAATAGCAAGTCCACATACTCAACTATCATCTAGTCCTTCATAATTGCTAACACTCACACAATACTTGTGGTTACGGAGTTTTAATCGACACAGAGAAAGATAGGGCTTATAGTTTTGCCCCACAACCTTTACCTCAAGGGTAATGTCAACAATAATAAATCATGCTCCCTACATCCAATTAGACATATATATCAGTTCTTTCCAACATGTCGGGCTTGCCAAAGGATAAAATGAAAAGGAAAGGTGAAGATCACCATGACTCTTGCATAAGGTAGAAGATAATAATAAAAGATAGGCCCTTCGCAGAGGGAAGCAGAGGTTGCCATGCGCTTTATGGTTGGATGCACAAAATCTTAATGCTAAAGAACGCCACTTTATATTGCCCTTGTGATATGAACCTTTGTTATGCAAATCCGTCGCTTTTATTACTTCCACATCACAAGAACGTATAAAGCTTATTTCTCCCGCACCAATCAATCATACATATTTAGAGCAATTTTATTGCTTTGCACCGATGACAACTTACTTGAAGGATCTTACTCAATCCATAGGTAGATATGGTGGACTCTCATGGCGTAACTGGTTTATAGATGGAAGCACAAGTAGTATCTCTACTTGGTGCTGAGAATTTGGCTAGCATGAAGGGGAAAGGAAAGCTCAACATGTTAGAGGATCCATGACAACATACTTTATCTCAGATATAAGAAAACATAACTCATTACGTTGTCTTCCTTGTCCAACATCAACTCTTTAGCATGTCATATTTTAATGAGTGCTCCCAATCATAAAAGATGCCAATGATAATATATCTATATGTGAAACTTCTTCCTTGTTACTTCCTATTAATTGCAAAGATGACCAAAACTATGTCTACCAACTCCCAACAACTTTTAATCATCATACTTTTCTATGTGAAGTCATTACTCTCAATAAGATCAATATGAACTTTGTTTTATTATTCTTTTTTCTTTTCTTTATTCACTCAAGATCATGGCAGAATAATCAAGCCCTTGAGTCAACACTAATCTTTATTATATAGCTCACGGACTCGATTACATAGAGAGATCATAAAGCAAAACTCAAAACTATATCATGCCATAAACTTTATTCTACTAGATCAAGATACTACTAATAGGATCGAACTAAGAAAAACGGTAAAGATAGGAGATGTGTTTGTGATACGATACCGGGGCACCTCCCCCAAGCTTGGCGGTTGCCAAGGGGAGTGCCCATACCCATGTGATTATGTCTCCTTCTTTGTTGTTGGTGTAATATTCTTGGCGATAATTCCTCTAAGGATACGATTCTCCCTCGAGCTTGTTGGCTTGCTGCTTGAGGTCCATTATTTCACGAAGCTTTCAGAATCGGCTAAAGCTCCTTGCACCCAAGGGTGTTGTATAGCTGGAGAACAAGTGACACTCTCTTCATATTTTCATAAGAAAGAAATCTAACATTGGAAGGATAACCGAGTTTGAATAGCTGAGCTCAGAGTTCCCCATCGTGAACCCAGCTCGAAGCTTAGAGGTGACTTCTGATCCTCCATGGCATCTACCCTCATCAAGTCAGCCTCCATCTCTTCCTCCGCTGTTGGCCCAAAGTGGTCAGCGCTGCTTTGCTTCTGGTTCCGGTGCCGGATTAGATACCCGGCTCTCCCCGATCGACTCTTTGAGAAGACATCTTGCTCTAATCTACAAAGTAGTAATGCTTGAAACAAAAAAACAGAGGATAATTGCGTGATACGGAGTCAAAACTTTCGGAGGATATATAATGAATTTTACCACCAAAATACGATCGCGTGCAAGAAAACGAGTCGAAGGCACACGAGGTGCTCACGAGGGGGGCGCTACCACCACCCTCGTGGGGCCCTCGTGTCCTTCCCGGATTACTACTTATTTTTCTATTTTTCTAAATATTCCAAAACGGAGAAATATTGCCTTAAAATTGTTTTGGAGTCGGTTTACTTACTGCATCACATACCTATTCCTTTTCGAGATCAAACGGTCCGAAAGTGTCTCTTATGTATTCCTCCGGGTTACGGTTTCAATAATATTGGTTTCAACATTTATGGGATTACTTGACATATAATGTTTAATTCTTTTCGACCGCTTACCACCTTCGATTTGTACCTTCAAAGTTGTTGATCTTTATGGCACCGAACGATAGACCTCCTCGATAACGAGGGGCCTTCCCATTTAGAGAGAAGTTTTCCTGCAAAAATCTTAAACGAGAGTTGTATAGCAATACATAATCACCTACATTAAACTCACGCTTTGTATCCTTTTGTCATGCCATCTTTTTACCTTTTCTTTAAACAACTTGGCATTTTCATAAGCTTTGTCTCCATTCATCAAGTGAACTAATATCAAATAACCTCTTCTCACCGCAAGTTTGAAATCATAATTGAGCTCTTTAATAGCCCAATATGCCTTATGTTCTAGTTCGAGAGGTAAGTGACATGCTTTTCCATAAACCATTTTATACGGAGACATATCCATAGGATTTTATATGCAGTTCTATAGGCCCATAATGCATCATCAAGTTTCTTGGACCAATTCTTTCTAGACCTATTAATGCCTTTTGCAAAATTAATATGAGTTCTCTATTACTCAATTCTACTTGACCACTAGACTGTGGGTGATAAGGAGATGCAATTCTATGATTAACATCATACTTAGCAAGCATTTTACTTAAAAGCACCATGAATAAAGTGTGAACCACCATCACCATTAAATATCTAGGGACTCCAAACCTCGAAACATATCTTCCTTAAGCATTTTAATAGAAGTGTTATGATCAGCACTACTAGCTGGAATAGCTTCTACCCACTTAGTAACGTAATCATCAACAACTAAAATATGTGTATATCCATTTGAGGCGTGAAAGGGTCCCATATAATCAAAGCCCCAAACATCAAATGGTTCAATAACAAGAGAATAATTCATAGGCATTTCTTGACGCCTACTAATATTACCAATTCTTTGACATTCATCACAAGATAGGACAAACTTACGGGCATCTTTGAAGAGAGTAGGCCAATAAAACCGGATTGCAATACCTTATGTGCAGTTCTGCTCCCGCGTGGTGTCCTCCATAAGCTTCGGAGTGACATTTATGAGGATCTGCTCCTGTTCATGCTCGTACACAACATCTAATAACACCATCTACTCCTTCTTTATAAAGATGTGGGTCATCCCAAAAGTAATGTCTCAAATCATAGAAGAACTTTTTGTTTTGTCGGTATGTGAAGCTAGGTGGTATAAACTTAGCAACAATATAATTAGCATAATCAGATACCAAGGAGTACTATGAGAAGTACTTATAACATTTAATTGCTCATCGTGAAAGCTATCATCAATAGGTAGTGGGTCATCAAGAACATTTTCTAACCTAGACAAGTTGTCCAAGAACGGGTTCTCAGCTCCTTTTCTATCAACAATATGCAAATCAAATTCTTGTAGCAAGAGAACCCATCTATAAGTCTAGGTTTAGCATCTTTCTTTTCCATCAAATATTTAATAGCAGCATGATCAAGTGAATAGTTACTTTAGAATCAACAATATAGGGTCTGAACTTATCACAAGCAAATACAACCGCTAAAAGTTCTTTTTCAAGTAGCATAATTTCTTTGAGCACTGTCTAGTCTTACTAGCATAATGAATAACATTTAATTTCTTATCGACTCTTTGCCCTAGAACATCACCTACAACATAATCACTAGCATCACACATAATTTCAAAGGGTAGATTCCAATCGTGGCTGAACAACAAAAAAGAGACTAATGCTTTCTTAAGTATTTCAAATGCTTCTACACAATCATCATCAAAGACAAATGATATATCTTTTGTAATAAATTAGTCGAGGCCGAGAAATTTTGAAAAGTCCTTAATGAACCTCCTATAAAATCTGGCGTGACCAAGGAAACTTCTTATACCTTTGATGTCCTTGGGACATGGCATCTTTCAATAGCATCAACCTTGGCTTTATCAACTTCAATACCTCTTTCGTAAACTTTATGCCCCAAGACAATACCTTCATTAACCATATAGTGGCACTTTCCTATTCAAGACAAGATTAGTTTCTTCACATCTCTCAAAAATCGATCAAGATTGCTTAGGCAATCATCAAAAGAGGAACCATAGACGGAAAAGTCGCCCATGAAAACCTCACAAATCTTTTCACAAAAGTCGAGAATATAGCCATCATGCATCTTTGAAAAGTAGCAGGTGCATTACATAAACCAAAAGGCATACGCCTATAAGAAAAAGTACCAAAAGGGCAAGTAAAAGTAGTTTTGATTGATCTTTAGTCGACACAGTATTTGAGAGAAACCGAATAACCATCTAGAAAGCAATAATGTGTATGTTTGCATAGTCTTTCTAGCATTTGATCAATAAAAGGTAAGGGTAATGATCTTTCTTAGTAGCCTTATTTAATTTATGGAAATCAATTACCATCCTATAACCTGTGAAAATTCTTTGTGGGATCAATTCATCCTTATCATTAGGAACAACAGTAATACCTCCCTTCTTAGGGACACAATGGATGGACTTACCCATCGACTACCAAAGAACGGGATAAATTATACCCGCCTGTAAGCTTTAGTATTTCTTTCCTTACCACTTCTTTCATGTTAGGATTCAAACGTCGTTGAGGATCACGAACTGGTTTGGCATCCGCTCCAAATTTATTTTATGTTGACATAGAGGACTAATGCCCTTAAGATCATCAAGAGTATATCCAATAGCGGTACAGCTTCTTCTTCAAAGTTTTCAATAATCTTTCTTCTTCATGCTCGAAAGGTTAGCACTAATAATAACATGATATATCTTATTTTCATCAAGATAAGCATATTTAAGATTATCGTGCAAAGGTTTAAGCTCAAACACGGATCACCCTTGGGTGGAGGAGGATCCCTAAGATTTTAACAGCAAGTTGTGTTTCAGAATAGGTTCCTGCTTAAAGAATATTTCATCTATTTCCCTTCTTTCATTCATGAACATATCATTTTCATGGTCTAGCAAATAATGTTCTAAAGGATCACTAGGAGGTACGGCAATAGAAGCAAGACCAATAATTTCATCCTTACTAGGCAATTCTTCCTCACGATGTTGTTTACTAAATTTAGAGAAATTAAACTCATGAATCATATCATCCAAGCCAATAGTAACAACATTCTTTTCGCAGTCTATCCTAGCATTAATAGTGTTCAAGAAGGGTCTACCAAATATAATGGGACAAAAGCTATCTTGTGGGGAACCAAGAACAAGAAAATCAGCGGGATATTTAGTTTTCCCACACAAGACTTCAACATCTCTAACAATCCCAATTGGTGAAATAGTATCTCTATTGGCAAGCTTAATTGTAACATCAATATCTTCTATCTCAGAGTGCAATTTCATGCTTAATTTCTTCATATAAGGTAATAGGTATAACACTAGCACTAGCACTCATATCACATAAGCCATGATAACAATGATCTCCTATTTTAATGTAAATAACAGCACACCTACCACAGGTCTATGTTTATCTTTAGCACAAGGTTTAGCAATTCTAGCAGTTTCACCGCAGAACTGAATAACATGCCCATCAATATTATCAGACAAGAGATCTTTAACAATAGCAATATTAGGTTCAACTTTAACTTGCTCAGGAGGTGTATAAGTTCTAATATTGCTTTTACTAACCACAGTTGAAGCTTTAGCATGATCCTTTATTCTAACAGGGAAAGGTGGTTTCTCAACATAAGAAGTAGGAACAATAGGATCATTATAATTGATAGTCTTTTCTTCAACTTTAATAGGTGCATCTACTTTTACTTCTATGGGAAGATGATATTTAAACCACTTCTCCTTGGGGAGATCAACATAAGTAGCAAAAGATTCACAGAAAGAAGCTACTATCTAAGAGTCAAGTCCATATTTAGTGCTAAACTTTTGGAAAATATCGGTATCCATAAAAGATTTAACACAATCAAACTTAGGTGTCATACCTGACTCCTTACCTTCGTCGAGGTCCCAATCTTCAGAGTTGCGTTTAATTCTATCCAATAAGTCCCATTTAAATTCAATAGTCTTCATCATAAAAGAGCCAACACAAGAAGTATCGAGCATGGTTTGATTATTATGAGAAAGCCGAGTATAAAAACTTTGAATAATTATTTCTCTCGAGAGCTCATGATTGGGGCATGAATATAACATTGATTTAAGCCTCCCCAAGGCTTGAGCGATGCTTTCTCCTTCGCGAGGCCTAAAATTATATATATAATTGCGATCACGATGAACAAGATGCATAGGGTAATACTTTTGATGAAATTCCAATTTCAATCTTCTATAGTTCCATGATCTCGTATCATCACATAGCCTATACCATGTCAATGCGTCTCCCTTCAAAGATAAAGGGAAGACCTTCTTCTTAGCAACATCATCGGGCATACCTGCAAGCTTAAATAATCCACAAACTTCATCCACATATATTAAGTGCTCATTAGGATGCTTTGTTCCATCTCCTGTAAAAGGATTAGCTAGCAGTTTTTCTATCATACCCGAAGGAAATTCAAAAGGAATTTCATTTTCAATAGGTTCAGTAGGTTGAGGAGCAACTTTGTTTCACTCGACGGGTGAAGATACCCCGAACAAGCCCCTCAGAGGATTACTTTCCATAGTAACAAGTGACAGTAAATTTCAGCACACTATATAAATTTTTCCTTACCAGATTCCACCTACCAAAGGCGCTTCACTCCACGGCAACGACGCCAGAAAAGAGTATTGATGACCACAAGTATAGGGGATCTATCATAGTCCTTTCGATAAGTAAGAGTGTCGAACCCAACGAGGAGCAGAAGGAAATGATAAGCGGTTTTCAGCAAGGTATTCTCTGCAAGTACTGAAATAAGTGGTAACAGATAGTTTTGTGATAAGATAAATTGTAACGAGCAACAAGTAACAAAAGTAAATAAAGTGCAGCAAGGTGGCTCAATCCTTTCAGTAGCAAAGGACAAGCCTGACAAATTCTTATATAAGGAAAAGCGCCCCGAGGACACATGGGAAATATCGCTGCTTAGTTTTCATCACGCTCATATGATTCGCTCGGTACTTTGATAATTTGATATGTGCGTGGACCGGTGCTCGGGTGCTGTTCTTACTTGAACAAACATCCCACTTATGATTAACATCTATTGCAAGCATCCGCAACTACAACAAAAGTATTAAGGCAAACCTAACCATAGCATGAAACATATGGATCCAAATCAGCCCCTTACGAAGCAACGCATAAACTAGGGTTTAAGCTTCTGTCACTCTAGCAGCCCATCATCTACTTATTACTTCCCAATGCATTCCTCTAGGCCCAAATAATGGAGAAGTGTTTTGTAGTCGACGTTCACATAACACCACTAGAGGCTAGACAACATACATCTAATCAAAATATCGAACGAGTACCAAATTCACATGACTACTAATAGCAAGACTTCTCCCTTGTCCCCAGGAACAAACGTAACTACTCACAAAGCATATTCATGTTCATAATCAGAGGGGTAATAATATGCATAAAGAATCTGAACATATGATCTTCCACCAAATAAACCAACTAGCATCAACTACAAGGAGTAATCAACACTACTAGCAACCTACTAGTACCAATCCCGGACTTGGAGACAAGAATTGGATACAAGAGATGAACTACGGTTTGGAGATGAGATGGTGCTGGTGAAGATGTTGATGGAGATTGCCCTCTCCTGATGAGAGGAGCGCTGGTGATGACGATGGTGATGATTTCCTCCCGGAGGGAAGTGTTCCCGGCAGAACAGCCTCACGGAGCCCTAGATTGGTTCCGCCAAGGTTGCTTCTCGGTTTTTTCTTGACTAAAGACTTCATATAGCGAAGATGGTCATCGGAGAGCCACCAGGGGCCCATGAGGTAGGGGGGACGCGCCTAGGGGGGCACCCCCACCTCGTGATGTGGTGTGGGCCCCGGCCTTCATCTTTGGTGAGGATTTTTTATTATTTAATATAAGATATTCCGTGGAGTTTCAGGACTTTGGAGTTGTGCGAATAGGTCTCTAATATTTGCTCCTTTTCCAAAATTGCATTCCAAATTTCGCATTCTCCTCCTTATGTAAACCTTGTAAAATAAGAGAGAATAACCATAAGTATTGTGACATAATGTGAAGTAACAGCCCATAGTGCAATAAATATCGATATAAAAGCATGATGTAAATGGACGATCACCTGCTAGGGTGCAATTACATTACCCGACACGCCGATCCCCTTGGCCGCATACACTTTCCTCGGTCATGCCCGCCTCGAAGATCAACACGTCGAGCCCCACCTAGGCACAACAGAGGTCAGCACACCGGTCTAAATACTATGGCGCAGGGTCTGGGCCCATCGCCCATTGCACACCTCGCATGTTGTGAGGGCGGCGAAGGCACTCTAGCCTAGCAGCGCTCCAAATCCAATCCGGCCAAGGCTACCGGTCGCCGACGTCACGAAATGCTTCGGTCGATACCACGATGCCGTTGCCCATATCTTGTCCCACGTGGCGGTTAGTGCAGAGTAAGGTCAACGACCCAACTCAGATCAAATACCAAGATCTCTAAGTGCGGTTATTAGAAGTAACCGCGGACGCCGCATCAGGTTCGGCCCACCTCTCACCTAGGTGGTCTCAACCTCCCTCGCTCCGCCCTACTCAAAGATCCACCCGTAGGGCCGCTGACAAAGGTCCTTTCAGCCCCAATCCGTGAATCACTACCGGTGCTCCACGAGCCACCCTCGACTTTAGTCACCACATGTATCATGTATAAAGTATATAGTATATACCGTGATCACCTCCCGAGTGATCACACCCCGATAGTATAGCACATCGACGGACAAGAATGTAGGGCCACAGATGGAATACTAGCATCCTATACTAAGCAGTAGGATTGCGTAAAGGTAACAACAAGAGTAGCAAGGACAAAGCTATGCATCGTGATAGGATTAACGAAATGAGTAACATGGTACACTACTCTAATGCAAGCAAGATAGAGAAGAATAGGCGATATCCGGTGATCAAGGAGGGGGGGGGCTTGCCTGATTGCTCCGCAAGGAGGGGTCGCCAACACCGTAGTCGACTGGGTAGCGCCGGGACGCCCTCGGTGTCTAGCGAGAGAAGAGGGGAAGAAACAATAAATACATGCAAACA
>JAHIAM010004240.1:0-48297 GCA_021605205.1 Aegilops longissima | reverse complement strand
AACAAGGAAATATAATAATAACCCTTTTATTATTGCCTCTAGGGCATATTTCCAACAGTCTCCCACTTGCACTAGAGTCAATAATCTAGTTACATTGTGATGAATCTAACACCCATAGAGTTCGTGTTGATCATGTTTTGCACGCTGAAGAGGTTTAGTCAAGGATCTGCAACATTCAGATCCGTATGCACTTTGCAAATTTCTATGTCTCCATCTTGAACATTTTCACTTAATGGAGTTGAAGCGATGCTTGATGTGCCTGGTCTTCTTGTGAAACCTGGCCCTTGGCAAGTGCAATAGCTCCAGTGTTGTCACAGAAGAGTTTGATCAGCCCCGACGCATTGGGTATGACTCTAGGTCGGTGATGAACTCCTTCACCCAAATTGCTTCATGCGCTGCCTCCGAGGCTGCCATGTACTCCGCTTCACACGTAGATCCCGCCACGACGCCTCGCTTGCAACCGCACCAGCCATCGCTTCCACCATTCAACATATACACGATCCGGTTTGTGACCTAGAGTCATCCAGATCTGTGTCGGCTTAAGGCCGACGTAACCCTTTACGACGAGCTCTTCGTCACCTCCATAAACGAGAAACATGTCCTTAGTCCTTTTCAGTACTTCAGGATATTCTTGACCGCTGTCCAAGGTTCCTTGTCGGGATTACTTTGGTACCTTCCTACCAAACTTACGGCAAGGTTTACATCGGGTCTGCACACGCATGGCATACATAATAGAACCTATGCCTGATGCATAGGGATGACACTCATCTCTTCTATATCTTCTCGCCAGGTCGGACATTGAGCCGAGCTCAATTTCACACCTTGTAATACAGTGCAAGAACCCTTTCTTGGACTGATCCATTTTGAACTTCTTCAATATCTTTTCAAGGTATGTGCTTTGTGAAGACCTATGAGGCGCCTCGATCTATCTCTATAGATCTTGATGCCTAATATATAAGCAGCTTCTCCAAGGTCCTTCATTGAAAAACTCTTATTCAAGTAGGCCTTTATGTTGTCCAAAAGTTCTATATCATTTCCCATCAAAAGTATGTCATCTACATATAATATGAGAAATGCTACAGAGCTCCCACTCACTTTCTTGTAAACGGGCTTCTCCATAAGTCTGATAAACCCAAACGCTTTGATCATCTCATCAAAGCGTAATGTTCCAACTCCGAGATGCTTGCACCAGCCCATAAATGGATCGCTGAGCTTGCATACCTTGTTAGCATTCTTAGGGTCGACAAAACCTTCCGCTGCATCATATACAGTTCTTCCTTAAGATAGCCGTTAAGGGATGCCGCTTTGACATCCATTTGCCATATCTCATAATCATAGTATGCGGCAATTGCTAACATGATTCGGACGGATTTCAGCCGCCACGGGAGAGAAAGTCTCATCGTAGTCAATCCCTTGAACTTGCCGATAACCTTTAGCGACAAGTCGAGCTTTATAGATGGTAACATTACCATCCGCTCCGTCCGCCTTCTTCTTAAAGATCCATTTGTTTTCTATCGTCACGATCATCGGGCAAGTCTCACAAAGTCCATACTTTGTTTTCATACATGGATCCTATCTCGGATTGCATGGCTTCGAGCCATTTGTTGGAATCTGGGCCCGCCATTGCTTCTTCATAGTTCAAGGTTCACCGTTGTCTAACAACATGATTTCCAGTGACAGGGTTGCCATACCACTGTGTGGAACGTGTCCTTGTGGACCCACGAAGTTCAAGAGCAACCTGATCCAAGTACCTTGATCATCATCATTAATTTCTCTCCGCTGGTGTAGGCACCACAGAACATTTTCCTCGAGCTGCACTACTTTCCGGTTCAAGAGGTAGTACTTCATCGAAGTTCTACTTTCCTCCCACTTACTCCTTTCGAGAGAAACTCTTTTCCGAAAGGATCCGCTTTGGCAACAAAGATCTTACCTTCGATCTAAGGTAGAAGGTATACCCAATGGTTTCCTTTAGGTATCCTATGAAGACGATTTTCCGACTTGGGTTCGAAGCTTTTCAGTTGAAGTTTCTTGACATAAGCATCGATCCCCAAACTTTTAGAAACGATAGCTTAGGTTTCTTCCCAAACCATTATTCATACGGTGTCGCCTCAACGGATTTAGATGGTGCCCTATTTAAAGTGAATGTAGTTGTTCTAGAGCGATCCCCAAAATGATAGCGATAAATCAGAAGAGACATCATTGATCGCATCCATATCCAATAAAGTGACATTTACATCTCGACACAATCGCATTACCGAGGTGTTCCAGCGGCGTGAGTTGTGAAATGATTCCACATTTCCTTAAGTGTGTACCAAATTCGACTTAAATATTCTCCTCCACGATCTGATCATAAGAACTTTATTTTTCGTCACGCTGATTCTCTACCTCATTCTGAAATTCCTTGAACTTTTCAAAGGTCTCGACTTGTGTTTCATCAAGTAGACATACCCATATCTACTCAAGTCACCAAAGGAGAGTGAGAACATAACGATATCCTCCATGAAGCCTCAACGCCATTTGGACCGCATACATCGGTATGTATGATTTCCAATAAGTTGGTTGCTCGCCCATTGTTCCGAGAACGGAGTCTTGGTCATTTTGCCCATGAGGCATGGTTCGCATGTGTCAAATGATTCATAATCGAGACTCTAAAAGTCCATCGAATGGAGCTTCTTCATGCGCTTGACACCAATGTGACCAATGCGGCAACACAAGTATGTGGGACTATCGTTATCAACTTTACATCTTTTGGTATTCACACTATGAATATGTGTAATATTACGCTCGAGATTCATTAAGAATAAACCATTGACCATCGTGAGCATGACCATAAAACATATCTCTCATATAAATAGAACAACCATTATTCTTGGATTTAAATTGTCGGGAAGTTGATCGTGGCCCATTTAACACCTATGGGACCCGGGTCCCTTGTGGTTCGGAGGGGGGCGGATATTGCACAAAGAGCTGATCAAGCGATGCACACGAGCAGATTTACCCAGCTTCGGAGCTCTCCGGAGAGATAATACTCCTACTGCTGCTTTGTGGATTATATTGTGTTCTTGCTAGGGAGCAATGGGAGCTACAAAACCTAGCCCGAGTGTGGTCTCGTATGAGTCTAATGAACTAAGTCGAGTTGAACCAACCTTTCACGCTGCACTTGGTCCTCCTTTTATAGGCACAAGGGGTCACCACAGGCAAGTAGACAAGGGTAAGATAGTAAAATAGAGGTTGGTACACCGCTTGTACAAAGTGTACGTTGTTTTATACCTAACTCGACGGCAAGGGACAAGAGTCATAAATGCCCGCCTCTGGGCCGCCTCGAACAAAGGTAACAGGACCATCAAGGCGCCCGCTTGCCACGATGGTAGCTTGTCGCCAAGCTTATCGCTGCTCCCCGCTGGCTGCACAGCCCGCCGACACGCTGCTTGGGAAAGCCCCATGGCTATCGCTACGGATGAGCTGGAGCGAGATGAAGAGAGGTTGCCTTCATGGCGAAAGCACCTTGCCGCTGCAAGGTTCTTGTCGCTACGGGAGCTTGTCGCCATCATGCCTTCCCGGCAAGCTCCTCTTGCCGGGCCTTATTTCCATCGTGCTTGAGGGGCCTTCCGCAAGCTCCTCTTGCCGGGCCTTGATTACTTTAGCCAATGGCTCCACAGAGCCGCAAAAGATCTTGATGGTTACTGTGCCAGCCTCGCCACGAGTGCTGCAAATCGCCTGCACGAAGTTCGGGTGCTAGGGTACCCTACCTAGTACAATCGGCAGAGCCCCGGTTCGGGCTACACACGGCGCTAAGCTCGCGGGCAGTGCCCAAACAAGGCACGGGCACGCCATGTCCGGATTACGCCATTACCGCTTTGACCCACCACGCCCCACGAACGCCACGCACCGGACGTGGCGCCGTAGAGATCGGGGCTTTTTAATGGAAAAATCGAACGCCTGCCCCATCTCCTCTTTATAAGCAGGGGGTACAGGGCAGGACGCCCACTTGCCATTGCTGTCACATCGAAAACCCCGCCGCTTTCCCCTTTCTTCTCGAGCCCAAAGAGAGCGACGCCCGCCTCCATTGCCACCGTGCCACTAACGCCGCCGCCTCCTCCACCACCTCTCCCATGGTTCAAGGCCGACAAGGGAAAGGGCGGAATCGGCCAAGGCGCAGCGCTCAAGGGCGCTATGGAAGGAGCGGCCCTCTTCGATCCCCTCGCTGACAGAAGGAGCTGCGGAGTTGTACTATCTTCTTCCGGTCGACGGAGACCTGGGCGCACTCACAAGACGAGAGTCATCTCCGCCGCCACATCCGAGAAGGTTTCCATCGGTACCCATTATTCGCGCTTTTTCCATCATGGCTCGCCGCCTTTTCTGAATTCTTCTCAGTGATGTCATGAACACATATGGCCTCCGCCTCTTGATTTCACCCCCAACGCCGCCCTCACCTTGGCTGCTGCACACCTCTGCGAGAACTTTGTCGGGTCCACTCAAACGTAGCACTCTTCCGCCATTACTTCATGCCCCGCGAGAGAGAGGAGAGCCGCTGCCGGAGGGATTGCATGGGTCTCTAGGATCGCAAGAAGGAAGCATATCTTGACGGAGAGCTGCGAGTAAGTGGGAGGAGGGAGAGCTGACCGTGTGTGGATCTAGAGGAGGGCCACAGCCTCACCGCTCTGCGCTGCACTTCTATAGTTCGCGTAATGATTGGAGCAACTTGATGCCGGAGGACGACAAGTTGAAGATTGTCGTGACTAGGATTTTTGCGCTCCCAAGCGGTGGCTTACCGAGGAGCAGCTTGGCGCGACTTCTTCGCCACGATTGCGCCTTTGCAGGAGAGGAGGAGGCCTGCTTGGGAATTCCAAATGCGGCGGATATCATGAGGCTGCGCTCGGTCTGAACTGGAATTTTACTACCTTGGAGCTGGACGGCATGCTGCGGAGTTGTTCAAGCTCGATGCGATCACCCCGAGTGGTGCATGTTGCCGAGGGAGTCGTGTTCTTGTGCAACAACTCGCCGCTGACAAAGATCTCGCGATGATGCCAAGCCAGCGATTCCTATGGGATCGCTCCAACTTGGCAGGAGCCCGCCGACGACGCCGTGCAGCAATTTTTGACAACTTGGTGGAGGTGCCGATCCAGCACGACGAAAGCAGAGACGGCTCACCCGCGACACCACCGATCAGAGATGGCGGTATCGCCATTAAGGTTGGAGGAGGCGCAGGTTGCCGCCGCCGAAGTGTTTGGGTTCACCGCCGAGGAGCCGGAACAGCCGAGGCGACAAGCCTTGCCGACCGAGAAGAGCTTGTCGGTGAGGAGGAACAGGCCGAGCCCGACGCCAATCTCAAGAGCCGCCGGGTGGCGCTTCCTCCGCTGCCAAGCAGCTTGCCGCAGGAGGAGCCCGCGCCCGCTTAAGGAGACGCCCAAGACCGAGAAGGGCGGGCGGCAGACGGCCCAACAGCCGCCTCGCCGCCCGACGCGCCCATCATGCGGCAAGCACTGCTGCTGCTGCGCCTCCCTGCCGCCACAAAGAACGGGAGCGGGTCTTCGAGTCACGGCCTCCGATCCGCCAAGCGCCCAAGGGAATCTTTCCTCCAACTGTCAGCGCCGAGCGAATTTGATCTCTCCGCCTCAGCCCGAGGAGGAAGAGGAAGAGTAAGATCTTGTCGCATCTACTTGTAATCCTTCAATTTATTGCTTTATTTTGTATCCGACTGGCTTCACTCAACCTTCTCCTTCTTCAGACGCTAGCTCGAGGGCGCCAAGAGGGCCAAGACCCGGTGGTTGTCGCCTCAGATGATTCCCTGCGGGCGGCTGGGGCACGTCTGGGATTCCCTTGCCGGAGCCGGAATCCTTCATCAGAAGCAGCCCCCAAAGACAGCCCCCAGCCGTAAGTGTTTGGTTTACTGTGGTTAGTGTGCTTGGGTGCTTCTCCGCCACCGATATCTCGGTTTGTTGAATCATGTAGGAGCAGAGCAGCCTCATCAGAAGCACCGGAGGTTGCTCCCGGTTCTGCTTGCTTCAACCACGCCAAGGGAGAACTCTCCGCCAAGGGAGGGCTCTCCGCAAGGGAGGCTTCTTCGACAAGGGGAGCTCTCGACAAGGGCAGCGCCGACGCACCTCCAGCTAGGAGACCGCGGCAACAGATCCCATTGCAGTGTAATTTTCTTGCTTGAAAATCTCCCTTGGGTCTTGTTTTCTTCTTTCTTCTTCTTCTAACATTTGCTTGACTTGTTCTTTTTTTTTCTCACCATCGATCCAACCGCGGAGATCCGATGGAGACCGAGGCTGCCGGGCGAGGAGGACGCCATGCGACAATGTCGATGCCGCCAATATGGAGGAGGAGGCCACGCCGATGGGTCCGCTGGCGAGGAGGCCGCCATACATCGGGCGCAGAGGTTGGGAGGGATCCGCGACGACCGACGGCCCCGAGGTCAAGCAGGAGCGCCAGCGCGCAGCACCGACCGCGATCCTCCCGCCACCGATGCCGCACTGACCAAGAGCCCCAGCCCGCGCCTATCTGGCGGCTGGCGAAGGTGTCTTTATCAAGCTCCCATGGGCATCAAGCCAGTGGCACCGGCCAAGGGGAGACCTTCGACGCTGAACTGCTTGCTCGCCGCTGCCGCTGGTTGACACTCCAAGCAGCAGCAGCGGCGAGCCCGAGGAGGAGCAGCTAAGGAGGTTGTTGTCGCTTACCGCGCCTCGACAAGCCAAGCCGGAGTCCAGTGGAGGCGCTTGTCGCGAGGGCGGATCTGACTTGGAGAACGCGCGAAGAGCTCCAGCGCCAACAAAGAAACTCTCCGGATATAGCGGAGGCGCTGGAGCAGCTTGCAGAGCGCACGGCCTTCATCTTGGAGAAGGCCGAGGTCGAGGAGCAGCAGGCTTGCCGCGCAGAAGCTCTCCGCCAAGAAGAAGGTGAGTCATGAAGGGAAGATCAACCTCGGCGCTTATGAGGAAGATCTCGCCGTGAGCAAGCAATCGATTGGCGGGCCACTTCAGGAGGCAAAGGATGTCTGCGGCTGCCGAGGCCGCCAAGAAGGAATTGAGACGAGGGTGGCTCAGCTGGAGTCCACCTCCAAGAGCGCCGAGGAGGTCACCGGGTTGAAGCGCGAAGCGCGAGAAGGACGCCTACACCGTCGTGAGTTGCAGGTCGCCGCTGAAAAGATCAAGGAGATCGACGCCGCCAAGGACTCCAAGGCGGATCTCGAGTTGAAACCACCACCTTGACGGAGACGTTGAAGGCGCCAAGGAGCGGAAGCGGCCTGCCGGAGAAGATCAAGGCCAACGAGGAATCGCCGTCAATGCTGTGACCGCCTGCATAATCTCGTGATAGTATAATGCATCGGATGAAGGTCTTGTGGACACCGCCGCCGCATCCATAATGAGTCGATGGAGCCGGGATGGTGGATCTGGGTACTCCAACCGATGAGAACCTCCAACCCAGCGCCAAACTCAGCTCGTTTCTTCAAGGGCGTAGCCGACGGGTCTCCAGCTGCCCGGAGGAGATCCCAAAGCAATCGGCGGAGGAGTCGCGCCAAGTTTGCGCCGGGCTCTGTAAGGTGCCGATGAAGGTGGCCTTCCGCAACCCAAAGCGCCGATTTCACCAAAGTCCTCAAGTCCCTGCCCATCTCGCCGACGTTGAAACGCCAAGACCCTTGTCGCACCCATTGTGGACAGGTGAGCGGAGTCAAGAGGTTTCGGCGGCGCATCAAGGGACTAGGCCGCTAAGCTTATCTTTCTCTTGTCGCCGCAGATCATGTTTAGGCGTAAAAATCTATTAGATCCGCGACAAGTCATTATGTAATATACACTATCTTAGGCAATCGAATGCAATGTTATTTCCTTTACTTGATTCCTTCCTGTATGTTCGCTCCTCACGCTTTTAGGGGAACTTGTCATGTAACACCTTGTCATGAAGCGCTGAGTGCGGAACTTCAGCGGCCTGTCGGCGATGCCGCCCCGACAAGAAACCTTGTCGCAACTAGTTGCAGCACACTTAAGTTGTTGAGCGGACTCAAACAAAGTAAGGGCTCAAGAATCTAGTCGCGAGTCGGTTCCTCCGCCGCATGGTTTTCCATACAAAGTACTATCGCTCGAGGAAGATAACTTAAAATTTAAAACTGATCGCTTAAACTTAGCAACTTAGCTTCTTCTCGTCCATTTCCAAGCAAGGCGATAGTTCCTCGAGCGACGCTTGGCGTGCCCACACCATTATCTTCTTCTCCCTGTTAACTTGTGGTGGATGAACCTTCTTCTTGTTTGAGAAGAAAGAAGAGGAAAAAGTTATGGAGCCTAGTGGCTCGTTATCGCCATCGGTGTGGATGCTGCACAAAATGTTAGAGAACACATGCATATAAGATTATGAAAGCATGTATTGACAAGTTGTGCGCAACACATAGGCTTTATCGATGCATCGGATCCGCGCCTCGCTTTGTACAAAGGATTACATGCAACAGCTGCAAGACTTGTATAAAGGGTGGTTGCCGAACGGGTTCCGCAATCGCGCTCTATGGGTAAAACTTATAAGATGTTCTATATTCCAGGAATTGCTCACCAAACACCATCTTCGGTCTCAGGGCATGACAGCGCCGCCTAGTGACTCGCTTCACCCGATAAGGGCCTTCCCACTTCAAGGCCAACTTGTTGGAATTTTTGGTGGACTGAACGCCCAAGAACAAGGTCGCCTTCCTCAAGCTTCCGCATTAACCTTTGCGGCTATGGTAGCGACGCAAAGCTTGCTGGTAACGAGCAGCTCAGACAAAGAGCCTCGAAGACGATCCTCCTCGAGGAGCAGCGCACATCTTGTCGCAGCTGCTCTTGCTCAAGCTCATCATAAGCGAGCACTGAGGTGACCCGTGATACGAAGTTCCGTGGGGAGAACTGCCTCGCTCCATAGACTAGAGCGAAAGGTGTCTAGCCAGTGGCTCGACGGCGCCGCCCTGATCGACCAAAGAACCACCGCAGCTCCTCGATCCAGCTTTTTCGCGACTTGCGCAGCTCGTCAAAAGTTCTGGTCTTGAGTCCCCGCAGCACTTCAGCGCTTGTTCTTCGCTGACCGCTGCTTCGGATGAGCAATGAAGCAAAGCGCATCTGGCGCCAAGATCTTGGGCATACCGCATGAAGGTGTGGCTTCAGGAATTGTGTGCCGTTGTCGGTGATGATCCGTTAGGAATCCCAAACGCAAACAATTGACCTCAAGAACTTGATCGCCGATCGTGCTGTCACCTTCCTCATCGGTTCCACTTCCGCCACTTTGTGAACTTGTCGATCATGACGCATAAGTACTCAAAGCCCCGACAGCTCGGGGAAGGGGCCGAGGATGTCGAGCCCTGCACCAAAAGGGCCAGGATAAAGGGATCGCCCGAGAGCTTGAGCTGGTTGGTGTATCTGCTTGGAATGGAACCGCACGCTTCACACTTGGTTACTTGTGCAGCCAGCATCCTCGAGGGCTTCGCGCCGAAGAAACCTTGCCGGAAAGCTTTGCTGGGAGTGTTTCGCGCCCAATGTGGTGACCACATATGCCTCCATGTATCTCTCGCCAACAGCTTCGCCCATCTTCCCGTAAATACACTTCAATTTCAATTCGCTGAGTCTTCTTCTCGAGCAGGATGTTGTCAACAAACCGATACATACTTGACCGCCGCTACTTTTTCCGCTTTCTTCTTGCTCTTCGGGAAGTTCTCCTGTCTCAAGGAAATGGACGATTTGTTACGCCTATGTCGGAGCTCGTGGCTCAACAACAAGGACTAAAGGCTCATCTACCATCGCGGAACATCAGCTTCACGGCAAGAACCCGCGTTCCGCCGGAGTTGATGATCCTCGCAAGCTTGCCGGGCAAAGCTTGTCGAGCGCTCGCTTCAACGAAACAAACCATTGGGTTTGTCGGAGCAGACTGCTCCTCGCTGATATTTGCATTGATTTTAGGGACCTTCTTACGGCGGCTCCGTGGAGCTCTCACCGAAAGTAGTCGCCGAAACCAATTTTCTTCTTGTTCTGTCTCGCTGATGGTGTTACGTTGGTTGAGTCAGCTTGAGCACAAAAATTCCTGGTTCCATTGTAACTTAAGTGCGGCACATTTGAGAGGCCATCAGCTATATCATTCTCGAGCTCTTGAACATGTTCTATTTGCAGCCTTCAAAGTGCTCTTCTAGCTTCCTCACTTCATCAACGAGGCTTCCATCAACGGACTCGATAATCTTTATTTACTTGGCGGACGACAAGTTGCGAGTCCCCCGACAATGAGCTTCTTGATCCCAAGGTCTACCGCAATCTCGAGACCGCAAGCAAACCTTCATACTCTGCAAGATTGTTTGTTGCTTGTTCCTTGGGAAAGTGCATCCGACTATGTACTTGAGGTGCTCTCCGTGGTGCGATAAGCAGCACGCCAAGCACGGGCGCCTTTGCAGCTTAGAGGGCACCATCAAAGTACATCAGCCACTCTTTATTTGCTTCCTTGACGGGATGCTGCTCTCTGGAGTTTCTTCATCTTATGCTACGCCCACTCGCTATGAATTTGCCAATGCTCGCTTTGGATAGTTGAAGTGCTTTCAAACTTGAGACCAAAGCTTGACAGCCCAAAGGCCCACTGACAATTCTGCCTGCTGCTTCGGTTTTGCAAAATCCTCTTCAGCGTAAAGCGAGTGACAATCATATCTCATGTGCTTGAAGTAATGGCGCAGCTTTCGAGGCCATGAGGAGGCCAAAAGCAACTTCTGACACCGAATACCTTGACCTAGCCCCGTAAAAGGGAATCGACAAAGTAGATCGGGCGCTGCACCATCCTTTTTTGTATCTTGTCGCAACCTCGCGCTGATCCGTCCTTGTCGACCAGAGCTTGACGGCGAAGCCCCTCGCTTGTCACCGGATGCACCTGCCTCGTTGTCGGGCCATCATCCGCCTCCTCTCCGCTATTAACGCAGCACTAACCACTTGATTGGTCGCTATATACAGCAGCAACTTCTCTTGTGGCCTAGGTGCGACAAGTATTGGAGTAGAGGACAGGTATCTCTTCAAGTCTCGCAGCGCAGCCTCCGCTTCGGAGTCCATTTCATTGACCTGTTTTTTCAAAATCTTAAAAATGGCAGGCGCTGCCAACAGATTTAGAGATAAACCTGCCGAGAGCAGCCACGCAACCGCAAGCTTTCGACATCTTTGACGCTTTGGTGCTTCAATCTGCTCAATGGCCTTGATCTTGTCTGGATTGGCTTCAATTCCCGCTGAGACGAAAGAACCCGAGAAGCTTGCCGAAGGGACTCCAAACACGCACTTCTCGGGTTGAGCTTGAGGTTGATCTTGCGCAGATTTGCAAAAGTCTCATCCAAATCTTGAACTAGAGTTACTTTGTCCTTGTTTCGACCACTATGTCATCCATGTAGGCTTCTACATTTCGTATCCGTGGGCTCAAAGGCATCATGGACTACTCTTGCAAAGGTTGAACCAGCATTCTTTAAACCGAAAGGCATCCGTATGAAGCAAGACGCCACATGGTGTAATGAATGCGGTTTTCTTCATCCTCTTGCCATGAAGATCTGATGATATCCTGAATATGCATCAAGAAATGAAAGCGATCACATCCAGCCGTGGAGTCAACAATCTGGTCGACACGCGGCAAGGGAAATGGGTCTTTGGGACAAGCTTTATTAACATCTCAGAAGTCAATACAAAGTCTCCATTTCCCATTGGCCTTATGCGATAACTACCGGATTGGCCAACCACGGGATGGAGTACTCCTCCGACAAGGCCTGCCGCTTCCAACTTCTTGATTTCTTCCGCTATGAATTCTTGGCGCCCAACGCTGCTTCCTAACTTTTTGCTTGACGGGCCGCCAGTGAGGACAGATAGCCAGGTGGTGCTCAATTACTTTCTGGGAACACCGGGATGTCGATGGTTGCCATGCAAACACATCGACATTCGCCCGCAGAAAGCAACGAGCTCGCCTTCCTATTTAGGGTCAAGCGTGGCACTCGATGGTGAAGGTACCACCGCGTCGCCCTCCTTGGCGGCACCTTCTGGTCTTCGCGAGCTGCCATCATCTTCTTGCACTTGCCGTGGAGCTCGATGGTGCGCCCGGACGGTAGCGCATCACCAAGAGGTGCGCTTGCCGAGTGGGCATCGTAACTCTTGCCGGCTTGGTGGTCTTTTTCCCGTGCTTCAGCTGCAAGTGGTTTGCTATCCGTCGCGGCCGCTGCATCCCGGAATCTTGTCGGCGCAGATAAGCGATCTTCTTGTCGCCATGGACAGAAATGACGCTTATTGGGCCGGCATCTTGAGTAAGTTGTGAGCATAATGAGAGGCGCCATGAACTTGGCGAAAGTGCCGATTTACCAAGTATGCCATTGTAGGGCAATGGGAAATCGCAACGCCAAACGTGACCTCTCGCCTGAAGTTGAGCTCATGCCAAATGTTACCGCAACGTGATCTTCCCTTTGGGCTTGCTCCTTCCGGGTTGATTCCTTGAAAGTACCAGCCTCTTCGAGCTTGCCGTCAGTGGATTTGAAGCTTCGAGCACCGCAGAGGAGATCAGGTTTAGGCCGGCCTCGCCACAACCAACATCTTTGTGACCTTGAGGTTGCGGATAGTTTGTGATACCAACATCGGCAAGCACCGACCGCAGTGATGCGATCAGGTGATCCTCAATGTCAAAGATGATGGGCGCGCGGACCACTTCGAGGCCTGCGACTCCATGGATGGTTCTCGCCGCATTAACCTCACGCATCCATTGCTTGAGTTGGCGGTGCGAGGTATGCGAGAAGCACCACCGCCAACGCAGCGACCTCCGCTGCCTTATGAAACTCCCCGCTCATCAGCCTTCATCATCTTCCATGTCTTCGCTGCCTTCATCTTCGCTTTCTTCCTTGTCGCGCCGCTGGGAGGTCTGTCTCCTGCCGCTTGGCCTTGCTGCCGCGGCCCTCCCCGCCGGGTCTCTTCTTGCTGGCTGCACCTGCACCTTCCTGGGCCTTCTCCTTGTCTCGCCGTCAGATTCTGCCTCTCTGCAGCTCAACAAGCTGCTCGACTTTCTTGCAGCCCGAGATCGTGGCCCTTGGTGTGGTGGATCTACAAGATCGCTTGTTGAGCTGTCAGCTTGTCGCGGTCACACAGCTTGGCGGGGTTGGTGTCAGCGGCAACCTCCTTGCCGGAACCACCAGCCTTTGGCTTTGTTGGCGCACCATCCTTGCCGGACTGCTCGACAACTAGTACTTCTTGGTTTTTCTTCTTCGTTGTTTCGCCACGGCTCTTCCTTGCCGGGCGGTTCCTCACCGCCGACTGCCCCACATTCTCTCCCGAGTCTTCTTCCTTCTTCAAAGCCAGGCACACTTGTCGCCAGTATGAGAGCTCACGACGTTTTTCACTTTGCACATCGCCATCTCCTCCTCATCCCGCGTTTCGCACATTCGATGAAAAGCACCGACACGCGCAGGTGGACATCCGATGTTGTAATGCACAAGGCTGAATCTCGGATGAATTTGGCGCAGGACTCTCCTTCCTTCCGGGCGCAGCAGGTGAAGGTCGCCTTCTGGCCATGAGGCTTGTGGCCACCGTGAAGGCGCCACAAACCGGTGGCACAACCACCCAAGAAGAAATAGAGTTGTCCCAAGTGCATGAGCCAAGACCGACGCTTGGCTTGAGCACCGTGAGGGAAATAGTTGGCGAGGATCTTGTCGCCTCGCCCTCCCGCAGCCTGCACCGCGATGGTGTAGATGCCGAGGAACTCGATGGGTGTGTCCTGCCATCATACTTCTCCGCACATCCGCTTGAAGTTTTTCTGTCGGGCCACCGACTTGCCGCAGCTCACGGGTGAACGCAGGGCAACTTCATCACAGTATGGCAAGTCGCCCGTTTCTCGGGCGCATGCATATCGACAAGGCCCGGCGCGCTGGTCGGATTGACGACGCGCTTTCTTCGGCGCCGATACGGTTCGAAGCGCCTTCTTCTTGCCGCTTCAAGAACTTGGCGCTGGTCGCGACGAGCTCATGGATCCGGACGACGCTGTGGAGTCGCCGCCGAGGTGGATCCGCGAGTCGGCGATCTTGGCCTTCGAATGGGAGGTACGATGGCTGCACCAGAAAGCCCGCCGCCATCGGCACGCGTTTTGTCGCCGCTGCCGCGCAGGCGCTTTGGTTGCCGCGACGCCGCTGGCAAAGCCGATGAGGCTCGATGGTGGCCTTCCATTCGCCGACCTTGTCGGCCGTTGGAGGGTAGTCTAGAAGTAATCGAAGCTCGCCAAGGCTTCGCGAGTAGCAGGTGGTAACGGCGCACGAAGCGAGGAACGGATGTGCTCGACTCCTAACCGTTAGAGGAGCAGCATCCCGCCCGCCGACTGCATTCGCTTTTCCGCATGCCGGTGCATGCGGTCTCGAGGGCCTCGGATCCTCCAGCTTTGGCCTTGATCCAACGAGCGATGGTGCTGCGAGCATCATGACGCTGTCGGTCCCGCCTCCCCGACAAGGATGCGGTGCGGATTCGACGCCGACGCCGCGCTGCCTTGTCCTTGACTGGCGGTGTTATGGCTCTCTCGACGACGCCTGCTCTCCGCCAGCTTTTCCCCACCACCGCCAGCCCGGTGGTGGTGGGTTCGACGCGGACGGCTCTGCTGCTGCCAAGACTTCTTCTTTGGTGGCATGTTGACGAAGATGTTGATGAAGAAACTGCCGTGGTGAACGCTGGATCGGGTTCACACAGCCTCGACGCCCCTACCGGGCGCGCCAAAGATGTCGGGAAGTTGATCGTGGCCCATTTAACACCTATGGGACCTGGGTCCTTGTGGTTCGGAGGGGGCGGAGATTGCACAAAGAGCGGATCAAGCGATGCACACGAAGCAGATTTACCCAGCTTCGAGCTTCCTCCAGAGATAATACTCCTACCGCTGCTTTGTGGATTATATTGTGTTCTTGCTAGGGAGCAATGGAGCTACAAAACCTAGCCCGAGTGTGGTCTCGTATGAGTCGTAATGAACTAAGTCGAGCTGAACCGAACCCTTTCTACGCTGCACTTGGTCCTCCTTTATAGGCACAAGGGGTCACCACAGTGGCAAGTAGACAAGGGTAAGATAGTAAAACAGAGGTTGGTACACCGCTTGTACAAAGGTACAGTTGTTTTATACCTAACTCGACGGCAAGGGACAAGAGTCATAAATGCCTGCCTCCGCCGCCTCAACAAAGGTAACAGTGGACCGCTGGCGCGCCTGCTTGCCACGATGGTAGCTTGTCGCCGCTATCGCTGCTTCCCCATCGGCTGCACAGCCCGTCGACACGCTGCTTGGGAAAGCCCCATGGCGCACATCGCTGGCGGATGAGCTGGAGCGGAGATGAAGAGTGGTTGCTTCACTGGCGAAAGCACCTTGCCGCTGCAAGGTTCTTGTCGCGCCGGAGCTTGTCGCCACTGCCTTCCCGAAAGCTCCTCTTGCCGGGCCTTATTTCCTTCGGGCCTTGAGTATTCTTCCCGCAAGCTCCTCTTGCCGGGCCTTGATTACTTTGTTTCGAATGGCTCCACAGGAGCCGCTGGAAGATCTTGATGGTTACCAGCCAGCCCTGCCACGGGTGTCAGAATCGCCTGCACGAAGTTCGGGTGCTAGGGGTACCCCTACTCTAGTACACCGACATAAATGAGTAGCCATCTCGCATTAAACGAGATCCCGATACAATGTTCATGCTCAAACTTGGCACTAAATAACAATTATTGAGGTTTAAAACTAATCCTCGTAGGGTAAATGTAGAGGTAGCGCGTCGACGGCGATCACATCGACCTTGGAACCATTCCCGACGCCAAGATCGTCACCTCGCCCTTCGCCACCCGCTTATTCGCAGCTCCTCACCGTGAGTTACAAATGAGCAACAAGACCGCATCAAATACCTGTGGAGTTACTACGAGTAATCGGTAAGGTACACATCAATTACATGTATATCAAATATACCTTTAGTGTTGCCGGCCTTCTTGTCCGCTAAGTATTTGGGGCGTTCGCTCAAAGGGTTCTTCCTTTGCAATAAAAGCACTGGCCTCGTGCTTGGGTCCATTCTTTGACTTCTTCCCGCAACTTGTTTACCGGGCGCTGCAACATCCTTGCCGCCCTTCTTGAAGTTCTTCTTACCCTTGCCCTTCTTGAACTTAGTGGTTTTATTGACCATCAACACTTGATGTTCCTTCTGATTTCTACCTTCACGACTTCAGATTGAAAATACTTCAGAATAGTTTTCACCATCCCCGCATATTTTAGTTCATCACAAAGCTCTTGTAGCTCGGTGGGAGCGATCAAGGATTCTGTCAATGACCGCCGTCTCGGAGGTTAATGTCCAGGGACAAAGCGGTTGTGCAACCTGCATATTTTGAGTATGTGCTCACCGATGTAAATATTTTCCTCCATCTTACAACTATAGAACTTGTCGAGACTTCATATCTCTCGACCCGCATGAGCTTGGAAAACCATTTTCAGCTCCTTGAACATCTCAGATGTCTGTGTTGCTCAAAATGCTTTTGGAGCCCCAGTTCTAAGTAAAGCATGCCGCACCGAACGAGGGAGTAATCATCAAGACGAGACTGCCAAGCATTCATAATGTTTTGGTTCTTGGGATGGTGCTTCACCTAGCGTGCTTCTAGGACATATTGTTTCTTGGCTGCTATGAGGATGATCTCGTGTTCCGGACCCACCGATTAGTTGCTTCCATCGCCTTCAGCTTGGTTTTCTAGGAACGCTGAAGTTCATGGTGACATGAGCATTGGCCATTTGATCTACAAGACATTTTGCAAAGGTTTTAGACTAATGTTCAAGATAATTAAGTTCATCTAATCAAATTATATAATGAACTCCCACCAGATTTGACATCCCTCTAGTCATCTTAGTATTACATGATCCGAGTCGACTAGGCCATGTCCGATCATCACGTGAGACGGACTAGTCATCGCCGGTGAACATCTCCATGTTGATCGATCTTCCATACGACTCATGTTCGACCTTTCGGTCTCTTGTGTTCCGAGGCCATGTCTGTATATGCTAGGCTCGCTGGGTTAACCTAAGTGTTTTGCATGTGTAAAACTGTCTTACACCTGTTGTATGTGAACGTAAGAATCTATCACACCCGATCATCACGTGGTGCTTCAAACGATTTAACTTTAGCAACGGCGCATGCTTAGGGAGAACACTTTCTTGAAATTATTATAAGGATCATCTTATTTACTACCGCCGCTCTAAGTAAACAAGATGCATAAACATAATAAACATCACATGCAATTATATAGTAGTGACATGATATGGCCAATATCATATAGCTCCTCCGATCTTCATCTTCGGGCTCCATGATCATCTTGTCACCGCATGACACCATGATCTCCATCATCATGATCTCCATCATCGTGTCTCCATGAAGTTGCTCGCCAACTATTACTTCTACTACTATGGCTAACACGTTTAGCAATAAAGAAAAGTAATTTACATGGCGTTTCTCAATGACACGCAGGTCAAACAAAAAAATAAAGACAACTCCTATGGCTCCTGTTGGTTGTCATACTCATCGACACGCGAGTCGTGATTCCTATTACAAGAACATGATCTCATACATCACATATATATATCATTCATCATTCATCACAACTTTGGCCATATCACATCACAAAACACTTGCTGCAAAAACAAGTTAGACGTCCTCTAATTGTTGTTGCAAGTTTTACGTGGCTGCAATAGGGTTCTAGCAAGAACGCTTTTCACCCACGGAAAGCCACAACGTGATTTGTCAACTTCGATTTACCTTCATAAGGACCCTTTTCATCGAATCCGCCCAACTAAAGTGGGAGAGACAGACACCCGCTAGCCACCTTATGCAACTAGTGCATGTCACCGGTCGAACCTGCCTCACGAAGCGCACGTAAGGTCGCTCCGGCCGCTTCATCCCACAATGCCGCCAAGCAAGATAATACTAGTAGCGGCAAGAAAGTTGACAACATCTACGCCCACAACAAATTGTGTTCTACTCGCAATAGAGAACTACGACAGACCTAGCTCATGATGCCACCGCTAGGGAACGCTGCATAAAATAAAAATTTCACGCTCACCAAGATCCATCTGTGAGTTCATCTAGCAACGAGTGAGAGAGATCCATCTACATACCCTTTGTAGATCACAGGCGAAGCGCTCAAGAGAACGGGTTGAGGGAGTCGCTCATCGTGATCCAAATCACCGGAGATCCTAGCGCCGAACGGACGGCACCTCCGCTGCTCAACACACGACGGTCAGCGGACGCCTCCTCCGCCTTGATCCAGCAAGGGGGAGGAGAGGTTGATGAAGATCCAAAGAAGACGACGGCGTGGAGGTGGATGCAGAAGATTCTGCAGGCTTCGCCAAGCAACCGGGAGGAGGAAGAGGTGTAGCAGGGGAGGGAGGCGCCATGCAAGGGTGCGGCAGCCCTCCTCCCTCTATATATAGGGTCCTCAGGGGGGCGCCTTCCCTAGGAGATGGGATATCCTAGGGGGCGGCGGCCAAGGGGGTGGAGGCCCCAAGGCAGTGGGCGCCTCCCCTAGGGTTCCCAACCCTAGGCGCAGAGGGGGCCTGGGGCGCACCAGCCCACCAGAGCTGGTTCCTCCCACTTCAGCCCATGGGGCCCTCCGGATAGGTGGCCCCACCCGGTGGACCCTCGACCCTTCCGTGGTCCCAGACAATACCGGTGACCTCAAACTTTCCCGATGGTCAAAACAGCACTTCCTATATATAATTCTTTACCTCCGACCATTCCGAACTCCTCGTGATGTCCGGATCTCATCCGACTCAGAAACTTTCGGTTTGCTGCATACTCATATTCATACAACCCTACCGCCACCGAACCTTATGTAGACCCTACGGGTTCGGAGACATGCGCATGACCGAGACGGCTTCCCCGTCAATAACCAACAGCGGATATGGATATCCATGTTGGCTCCTACATACCCTCGATGATCTCATCGAATGAACCACGATGTCGAGGATTCAAGCAACCCCAGATACTATTCCCTTTGTCGACGGTATGTTACTTGCCCGAGATTCGATTGTCGGTATCCCAATACCTCGCTCAATCTCGCTACCGCAAGTCACTTTACTGCATCAGAATGCATGATCCCGTGACCAAACACTTGGTCACTTTGAGCTCATTATGATGATGCACTACCGAAAGGGCCCAAGGATACCTCTCCGTAATACGGAGTGACAAATCCCGCCTCGACCGTCAACCCAATGACACTTTCGAGATACCAGTAGTGCACCTTTATAGTCACCCAGCTTACGCCAGGACGCTTGGTACACCCAAAGCACTCCTACGGTATCTGGGAGTTACACGATCTCATGGTCTAAGGAAAAGATACTTGACATTGGAAAAGCTCTAGCAAAATGAACTACACGATCTTATGCTATGCTTAGGATTGGGTCTTTGTCCATCACATCATTCTCCTAATGATGTGATCCCGTTATCAATGACATCCCGTTATCAATGTCCACTATCTATTGATCAACGAGCTAGTCAACTAGAGGCTCACTAGGGACATGTTGTGGTCTATCTATTCACACGTGTATTACGATTTCCAGATAATACAATTATAGCATGAATAAAAGACAATTATCACGTAACAAGGAAATATAATAATAATCCTTTTATTATTGCCTCTAGGGCATATTTCCAACAAATAACCCTAGTTTATCATGTGAGTAGTTACTTTTGTTCTTGAGGTCATGGGAGAAATCATGTTTCAAGTAATCATCTGAATTTGATATGTGTTCGATATTTTGATAGTATATGTTGTGATTCCTTTAGTGGTGTCATGTGAGCGCCGATACATGACACTTCACCATATTTGGGCCTAAGGGAATGCATTGTGGGGTAGTTTTAGATGATGGGTTATGAGAGTGATGTAAGCTTAAACCCTAGTTTATGCGCTATTCCGTAAGGGACAAATTGATCCAAAAGTTTAATGCTATGTGTCGGTGTCAAACCGCGGATCTCGGTAGGGGGTCCCGAATCAGCGCCTAGGCGGATGGTAACAGGAGACAAGGACACGATGTTTTACCCAGGTTCGGGCCCTCTGATGGAGGTAAAACCCTACGCCCCGCTCGATTGATATTGATATTGTGGATGTTTACAAGAGTGGATCTACCACGAGATCAAGGAGGCTAAACCCTAGAAGCTAGCCTATGGTATGATTGTAAGGGTTGTTGTGATGGTCAGACGGACTAGAGCCATCCGTTTATATAGACACCGGAGAGGGCTAGGGTTACATAGAGTCGGTTACAATGGTAGGAGATCTACATATCCAGACGCCAAGCTTGCCTTCCACGCCAAGGAAAGTCCCATCCGGACACGGGAGAAGTCTTCAATCTTGTATCTTCATAGTCTTGGAGTCCGTCGATGATGATAGTCCGCAAATGATAGTTCGGCTGATGATGGTAGTCCGCTATCCGACACCCCTAATCCAGACTCCTCAAGAGCTCCTCGAACCAGGCTTTAATGATGATAAGTCCGCGCAGATATTGCTTGGCATTGCAAGGCGGTTCCTCCTCCAAATGATAGAAGATTGTGAACACCAGATAGTGTCCGCTCGCAAAATAAATTCCACATTCCACCGTAGAGAGAATAATATATACACAAGTTCAATATGTCGACGCTTCGTGGCATGACGCCACGCCACTAGCAAGCCATTACTCGAATTGTTTTTACTTTACCACCTCAGCGATTTAGCTAAGCGGTTTGCTGGCACGCCTTTGTCGGCAGTAGATCGTGTTTCCTTAATCTGGGATTCTCATCAATACGGGCGGGTAACCCAACCACGCCATTGATGGTGACGCTTGGGAGATAAGCGAGTTTTACCAGTGCCGCTGGGGACGCGAAGATTTCGGCCGCCCATATAAGGGATAAGGATTCACCTTCTCACCCACGCCTTCTTCCTCCTTTGCTTATCCATCTCCACAAGACTAGAGCTCCAAATACCAAGTTCACAAGATCTCGCCTCAACCTTCTCCACCATGTCCGGAGCGGAGGTAAATGGTTGGCCTCCACCGCTAAGGAGGAGCAATCGCAAACCGCGCGACGCCGGATACCTCTCCAAATGACATCACAGACCGCCCGCCCGACGAGGGCAGCTCATCCCCACCCCCAGTGCCCCATGAGAGGGTCGCTTTCTTCCCCACTTCCTCCGCGGATCGGGCTTTCCACTTCACCCCTTTGTCCGGGGCTCATGTTCTACTACGGCCTGATTTCCATGATCCGCGCCAACTTCATCCTCAACATCTCGGCGCTTATCGTCGTGCGTAGGCCTTCCTTCTGATCCAGCCCCACTTCGCCAGGCTCAAGACCTTCAATGTCGTCAAGGTAGTGAAGGGCACTCTGCCGGAGTGCGGAGGCGCCATGTTGGGCAAGATGCCCAACGCTCTTTGGTTCAAGGGGCCTTCGTGGAATCCGGCCAAGGGGTGGCAATCGGGTGGTTCTACATCACCGAGCCGCTGGACCCTACATGGGCGGCGGCCCCGAAGTTTAGATCTGTATCCCCACGCAGCTCACCTCCGGAAAGAGAAGGGCTTGCTGGGGTAGTTCAAGGAGCCGACGGACTCCAAGCCCAGATCAAGAAGCTGGTGAAGAAGCTCAGCTGGTTAACGTGGTCCAGTCATGCTCGTCCGCCGGATTCTCCCATGCCAAGAGCGGCATTCAATCTATGGGAGTTCGATCCGAACAGCACCAGCGCCGAACAAGCTCTTCGACACAACGCACGGCGCCGGAAGGTGCTGTTCAAGGGCGCTGGTTTCGATCCGCGATCAAGATCGCGGATTTCGCCGCAGCCAGCCAACGAGGTAAGTGATTCTACCCTTTACGGGACACTTGTTTTTCATAGTTTGACTCTATGCGGGTTTTAATTTCCTTTCCTTTGACAGATCGATGAGGAAGGCGGAGCAGACACCGTCCGGCCCTATGCCGTAAAATCCAAGAGACGCCGCCTAGCGAGGTTGTTGGTTCCGCACCGCACGTGGTGCCGGAGAAGAAGGCCAAGAAGGAGGCCACGGTGCTCGAAAGAGTGCCCGCCAGGTGTCCGACGACTCGGGGCGGACTCTCCCCGAAAATGAGGAGGAGGAAGAGGACTCTTCCCGCAGGAGGAGAGAGGAAGAGGAAGGCTTCCCAACAGGGAGGCCGGAGGGTCCAAGAGGGAAGGACTATTCCCCTGACAGCTCCGCCAACATCAACGCGGTGAGGAAGAATGGCCTTCAAGGGCCAGCCTCCGCGAGATCGTAAGTATCCGGATTCTGAATGATTTATAATTTTTTTTCGCATCACATAGTGTCATTCTCGAGGCCGCATACGCCTCGTAGTCCGCCAGTGATGATCTCCCCGCTTCATCGAAGCGGGTTGTTGGCTTCGCCGGATGTAGACTCCATCCCGACCGCCCACCCCCGCGACACCGAGGACGCCGAGGTGGGATCCCAAGAAGGGACCCATCGGGGAGGCCCGGAGGCGCCACAAGGCGCCCTCCCGACTTTGCGCCGACTCCACATCGAACCCGCAGTGGTTCCGGAGTCCGCCGCGCCCTTCGAACGGCGGGCAAGACTGCGGACGCCGGGCGGCTTCCGGCCCAACCGAGGCGCCGGTAATTTGTTGAGGCGCTGCAGAGCGCCTATCGAGGAAGAACACCGCACTATTACGAAAAGCGGTGATCCAAAAGGTGCAGCTCGCCAAGAGCGGGCTGACCGAAGCTCGCAGAGCCTTCTATCGCTTTGAGGTAAGAAGTTTTAAAATATGCAATGTAATACCGCATAGACAGAGCCCCGATGCTCGGTTCGGTGTTCGGAAAGAAAAGCCGGACCGAGGATCTGAAAAAGATATACGCAGGTTGCTAAAATTATGTCAATATGGGTTGCAGATCGCGCCGACCTCTCGCCAGACCGATCGCTGGAGGTCGGTGCTTTGAAGCAGAGCTCGAGCGGTCCGAGCAAGAGCTCGCCAAGGCCAGAAGCAGCTCCAGACAAAGAAGGTGAGTAACACCACTTTGAACTTGTACCATGTAAAAGGATTTAGGTTGCAACAAAAAATAACAAGGATAACATGGGTACCGCAGGGCCACTAACGAGGTGGCGACTTCTGGCGAGGAGGCCGTGTCCGCGGTCAACGCAATGCGCCACGGAGCGGGCAGAGCGAGAAAAGCAGGAGGCGCGGTGGCGGTGGTTCAGCAAGAGCTCCGTGCTCTCATGGAGAAGCATGAGGGTTTGAGCGTGACTCAAAGACTCGAGAGTCCGAGCTTGCCTCGGCCTCGAAAGTGCTAAACTGCCAAGGCCGATGCCCATAATGTCACGCCTAATATGCACCCTATCCAAAGGAACTCGACGGTCCCACCAAGGATAGACCAAGATATTGAAACGCTTTTGCAAGGTGGATATCATTACATCAACATTACATAATAGCTGGGGTACAAACATAAGGCACAACTGCCACAAGAATACATCAACATCATATACAAGAGATCAACATCCGACTATGGATGAAACATAAACAGAAACTCAAACGACATCCACCTGCTAGCCCAAAGGCCGACCGAACCTATCCCCGATCAAAGAAGAAGCGAAGAAGAACTCCAACACAAGTAAACATCGCCTCACGCCATGATCATCGCAAACCTGTACCGCAATCGGTGGTGTAGTAATCTGGAGCCACGAGGACTCAAAGAATCCCATTACCATGGGTATCAAGACTAGCAAAGCTTAATAGGAAAGGAAGGGGTAAAGTGGTGAGGTTGCAGCAGCGACTAAGCATATATGGTGGCTAACATACGCAAATGAGAGCGAGGAGAGAATCAAAGGAACGGTCGTCAACTAATAATGACCAAGAAGTGATCCTGAACTCCTACTTACGTCAGACATAACCCAGAAGCCGTGTTCTCCTCTCGATCAACCCCGAAAAGAGACACTCACGGTTACGCACACGGTTGGTGTATTTTAATTGAGATCAACTTCGGGTTTTCTACAACCGGACATTAACAAATTCCCATCTGCCACATAACCGCTGGCACGGCTTTCGAAAGTTCAAACCCGCAGGGTGTCCCAACTTAGCCCATGATAAGCTCTCGCGATCAACGGCGAATAGACCTTCTCCCGGAAGCCCGATCGTCTCGAATCCTGCCACAAGACATTTCACAGCAATAAAACAAGACCAGAAGACCTCCCGCGCGCCGACACCTCGATAGTAGCCGCACAGATCTCGCCTCGTGCCACGACCGGATAAGCTAAGCGCACAGTACCGACGTAACCTAAGTTGCTAAGGGATGGTCCCGACGGTGTTTAGTTTGACCAACGCTAGACAAGCACCGCCCGGGGTAATAAAGATGACCTCAGATGCGCGACTCCCAAGGGAAAAAGGCTAGGTGAGGCAAATGTAAAACCAATGTTGGGCCTTGCCGAAAAGTCTTATTCAAAGCGAACTGTCAAGGGGTCCCATAAATCACCCGACCGCGTTAGGGACGCAAAATCCGGGAACATAATACCGATATGACGGAAACTAGGGCGGCAAGAGTGGAACAAAACACTGTGCATAAGGCCGAGCCTTCCACCCTTTACCAAGTATATAGATGCATTAATTAAATAATATATATTGTGATATCCCAACAAGTAAACATGTTCCAACAAGGAACAACATCTCCATGTTCCAACAAGGAACAAACTTCATCTTCACCTGCAACTAACAACGCTATAAGAGGGCTGAGCAAAGCGGTAACATAGCCAATCAACGGTTTGCTAGGAAGGGTGCAAAAGGTTAGAGGCTGACATGGCAATTGGGATGGCTTGAGCAACAGTAAATAGGTAGCGCAAAGCATAGCGATAGAACAAAGCAACTAGCATAGCAATGATAGTAGTGAGATCCAGGGTAGCGGTCATCTTGCCTGAAATCCCGCAAGGAAGAAGAACGAGTCCATGAAGAAGACGAACTGATGAAGCCGAACCAAGCGTAGACGAACGAATCCTCACGATCGCAACGAAACGGGAACTAACAAGAAGAAACACACAACATAGTAAACACATCACACATGAACAAGACATGATGCACAACCAAGCATGATGCATGACAAAGCTACATGAAGCTACTCATGGCAAGGGATGATGCAAACAAGAACAACACATCAAGGCAAGTTTAAATGAGGCCGGGAACAACATATAACAATTCCGGTAAGTCCTCATATGCAAATTTCGAAATTGGTCCAGATCTGAATAAACCTTAAGTTCAAGTGGTTAAACAGCAAGTTAAGATGCACCATGATGATCTACACGAAATTCTAGTCAAGTTACATATAAAGTTCATTAGATTCGGAGCTACGGCCTAGAAGATATGAGCAAAACAAGATAAACATGGCATTGATGCAAAATGCATACATACATCAAGCAAACCACCTCAAAACATGGATGCAACATGATAATATGAAACTACATGTAAAATCAAGCAAGTTTAATATAAAGCACACTCAAAACGGAGCAACGGATCAACACATACACTCTATACAAGTTTAAGGGATAAGCTGTCCAAAACAGCAACTAGGCATATTGCAAGCATCAAAACAACATGCTACAGGACCTCAACACAATAACAAAAGGCATGGGCATGATCTACAGGTAAAGCATTACAAAACATGAGAACTGAGCTACCTCCAGAAATGACTAGAACATGCTCAAAAACACATGGCAAGATTGCAAGTAATAACAGTTCAGACTTAGCAGAAAATAACATCAGGTTGCAATGTTTAGAGCTATGAAACAACATGTTACAGGAACTTATCATGGCAAAAAAAGGCATGGAATGAATCTACTCAAAGCATAGAACAAAAGTCCTTTAGTGACCATAAGCCAAAAAGGATCAGAAAATATGATGGCACCCATGTCAATATTGAAAGTCTCGTTAACAGATTCAGCAACATGGCATGTCAAAAACTGATAACAAGTAGGCATGTTTACAAGCTCAATGCACTCACTACAGAGCCTTATATGAAAAACTAAGCATACATACATCAAGAAGACATGGCATAGAAGACATACATGGCAAGAACAATAACATATCATACATGGATCAACCACAACAACCTAGGCAAAATTGAATAACATGTAAACAATCTGCCAGGAAACATTTGATAGCAAAAGTAGAGCTATATTGACTCAAGCTATGGCACTCCATAATTGCAAACAAAGGCATGGATGGATAGAGAAAGACATGTTTTACAAAACATCCTTACTGAAGTATCTCAAAATATGCATGGATCTCTCGGTAGCATCAAGTTAACATGGCATCAAAATAACAGCAAACAGGGCTGAAATCAGCTACAACAAGACACCTAGTTTGCATGCTTGTGCTAGTCACCACATAGATCACAAAAATACCTAGCAAGCACCACTGGAAAGAAGACATGGCATATTGCAAAACACATGTAGGGCTCAAGTCCATAGGATGCACACATCAATCATGGCAAAAATGACAAAAGTGCAAGTTCTGATAAAAATCAGAAACTAACATCACATAGCACTCTTATAACAGCATTTCGGGCATCAAGATGAGCTCAAATGAAAATGATTCAATGAGATGAAATGATCTACTCTTCGAGACGAACATTTTGACATATTATACGTGCAAAACGGAGCAACGATGACAGAGATATGATGCAATGAAAACGGCACAAAATTACTGCAGATTACGAGACTTAGCAATATTTGAGGGGGAAAAGTCAACCGGACGACGAGGTACAGGGACGGAGGGATCGGGCGAGGCGTGGCTGCTTGATGGGTGAACGGTGGATCTGGTCCACCCGACCGATCCGACCCAACGAACTCCGCGAGGGCGGCGCTTCCGGCGACGGGCGGCGCGACGAGGAGCTCGGAGGCGAGACGGGCCGGCCGGGAGGAGCGGCGCCACCGGTGAGGGAGCTGGCTCGCGGCGGCGGCGGAGCTGGGCGGCCGGGCGGCGGGACTGGCGGCCGGGGCCGGGCGACGAGGCGCGCCGGGCGGAGTCGCGGCCGAGGCGCTGGCACGGGAAGCCACGGCCGAGGCGAGGGCGCGCGGCGGCGAGGCCGAGGAGGCGGCCGGGATGGAGGCGGCGCGGTGGCGGCGGGTGCCGGAGGCGGCGGGCGACGGCGCATGGAGGCGGCGGCGCGGCGGCAGCCGGGCGGCGCGCCGGAAGCGGGCGGCGCAAGGCGGGCGGGCGGCGAGATCTGGGCCTCATGGGCTCGACCTGGCCGCGCGGCCGGCGGGAGGGAGAGAGGGCGCGGGCGAGGCTGAGGTGGCGGCGCCTGTTGGTGGAGGCGCGGCAGGGTGACGGGCGGCCGGGCGATTGGCCGAGCGACGGGCGGTGGACGCGTCTGGCGCGGAGGCGACATGTCCGGCGGGCGAGGAGTTTGGCTAGGGTTTGATCTCGAATTGATCCGAATTTCGGAGGAGAGGTGTTTAAATAGGTAGAGGGAGCTAGGAGAGTCCAAATGAGGTGCGGTTGCCACGCGATCGTGATCGAACGACCGAGAGCATGGAGGGGAGTTAGATGGGTTTTGGGCCACTTTGAAGGGTGTTGGGCTGCAACAAAGAGGCTTTTATGTTACCTTGCTAACTGCTGAGTACCAAACGACCTCCAAATGATCCGAAACTTGACAGCGGTTCACCGGTGCTATACCAAGGCCGCTTGACAAACCTCGTCCATTCCGAGACCGCTTAACACCCGCACACGAAAAGAGGTAAAAGGGCGCCGGAGACATAGGAGTGCCGGATTGCAAAACGGACAACGGGAAAATGCTCGATGCATGAGACTAACACGTATGCGAAATGAGATGCACATGATGACATGATATGAAATGCATATGATGACATGGCAAAGAGAGGCACGCAAGCACATGACATGGCAAAGACGACGAATAATCGCGTACACTGGCGATCGAATCCGGGCGTTACAACACTCCTCCACTAACAAGAGATCTCGTCCCGAGATCTTAGGACCGAGACGGAAGAGAAAAAAGGATGAGGCGAAGCAAAAACTCAAGAGAATAAGAGGCAAGAAATCGAGAGCACTCGAGAAGAAGAGAGCAATGACGAGAATGACGAGAATCAAAAGCTCACTGAAACAGATAGACTATGAAACAACTCTGGTTAGAACGAGATAAGAATCGAATAAGACTGAAAGGATTCAGGCAGCACACCGGTTGAACATTGAAGAATAGAACATGAACTTCACAAGATGGATTGATACTTGATAACGAAACGACACAAACCTCCGGAAGAATTGAAAGAGTTGAATGAAAAGAACGGAGAAGAAAATGACAACTTGTGCCACGTAATGAAATAGAGAGCAACCTTAGAAGAAAAGATTGAATGGAGTTGTTGAGAAAATTCAACAACGAAAAGAATAAGCTTGTTATGGACTTATGGATAACATCTCAAAATCATAAGGTGATACCCACCACAAAGGGAAAAATTGGATAGCTGAGAGGAACAAAGAAATGCAAAACTCCACTTGAAAAGAATATGGAGAATTAATTACACTTCAAGATCCTAGAAGAAAAGATACTTGAACTCCATCAACAAAATCTTGATGAACTCTCGAACAAAGAATTAAATCATGAAGATCCACCATGAAGAACTCCGTAACAAAAGGATGATGAGATAGAATGAAGGAAGAGAGGGTAAGATAAGCCTTATGATGATTTAGATGGAGGTTCCAATAAAAGGCCGAGGAAAATTGAACTCCGAAAAGAAAACACTTGGAAGTAGAATTTATTCCTCAAGAACAAACTCCAAGAAAAGATTAATCACTTGGATGAAATAAGAATAAGATTTATTGTATGCTTATCCTTCATCAAATTAAATTGATGACCAACCAATGGATTTTCATACTACTTATTCTCGCTGAAAAGGATTAAGAAGGATAGCACTAAACTTGAGAAAGTCTTCATGAACCACCGTAGGATTGGAAAGAACGAATTAATAAAATGATAGTGAAGTAAAAGGAATCTTGAGCTAACCACCGTTAGAAATGAAAATGACCAAGAGAAGAGAGCGAATCACCGGAAAGAATTAGAAACCACGAAGATACTTGAGGGAAAATTAGAGACAAGAGAACGAAGAGATCGCGAACTGATTCAATTTAATGCTTGAATGCAGCACCGAAGAATATTGAGATGAACGGTTGAAAACTTGGAACGCAGAAGTCTTCCGAAAAGATAGCCTCCGGATGATCGAGAGAGAAAGCTACACCTGAAGTACTCTGGATGGATGAAAAGAATTGCACAACCGGAAACAATTAGATATGATAACATCGAAGCTAGCACCGCTAATCTTCGGAGAACCGACAAGATTTAAGAGAAACTCTACTGGTCTTCAAAGGACGACGATAAACACCACAAAAATTGTTGAGATACTCCGTAGAATGAAAAGCTAAGAGGTTGAGGCAACAATGCAAAGAATTTGAAAGCGATCTTGGGAAGGCAAGGACTGATGGGCTCCATTCTACGCCACAAATGAAAAGAATTGAAAAAAACTCCGGGAAATTAGAGAAGTCGTAAGATCCTCGAAAAGACCTGTGGGTTAGGGCCCACTAAAAGAAAACACCGCTGGAAAGGGATGTTGAATAGATAGATGAAGCACCGAACAATTGAAATATTTGACCGAGGTGACAACCTCAATTAATTGGAACACAAACGAATCTCCGAGATATCTTCCAACTCCGAAGGATAAATCAAGCGAGAGGCGAACGAGCAGGAAAACACTTCGAGGAAAAAAATATGATCGACAGCGAAAAACTTGAATTGAATCCACCGGAAAAGAAAGAGATGAAGAACGACGAACAAGACGAGAATTCACCGGTTGAAAATAATTGAGGGAAGACTGAAGAGGCTCCACACGAATGAAATTTATGGTCGGAAGAAACTCGAACTCCGGGAATAATAGGGTGGGAGGGCGGGAAAAACAAAGGCAACTTGGAAGGGGAAACGACGAATATCTTGAAGAGAAAACACCGGTTGAAAAGGGCTGAGGAACAACTACCGTAAAGCCAACTGCGTGAACCTAAAGAAAATTTGAAGGGGAAGAGAAGTAATTCAAAACACCTACGCCAGATTCCCCACTGAGCGATTTAAGGGCGAGGAGTAAAAGAATTCCTACTCCGATATAACTAGACTCGAAAAACAGTTTTCTTCTAGACTCAACAACGGCCAAACTACACGATCAATCAAGGGGGCCTTAGGGTCGGGCCGAGGCTCGATACCAACTTGTCACGCCTAATATGCTACCCTATCCAAAGGAACTCGACGGTCCCACCAAGGATAGACCCAGATATTGAAACGCTTTTGCAAGGTGGATATCATTACATCAACATTACATAATAGCTGGGGTACAAACATAAGGCACAACTGCCACAAGAATACATCAACATCATATACAGAGATCAACATCCCACTACGGATGAAACATAAACAGAACTCAAACGACATCCACCTCGCTAGCCCAAAGGCCGACCGAACCTATCCCCGATCAAGAAGAAGCGTAAGAAGAACTCCAACACAAGTAAACATCGCCTCACGCCATGATCATCGCAAACCTGTACCGCAATCGGTGGTGTAGTAATGTGAGCCACGAGGACTCAAAGAATCCCATTACCATGGGTATCAAGACTAGCAAAGCTTAATAGGAAAGGAAGGGTAAAGTGGTGAGGTTGCAGCAATGACTAAGCATATATGGTGGCTAACATACGCAAATGAGAGCGAGGAGAGAATCAAAGGAACGGTCGTCAACTAATAATGACCAAGAAGTGATCCTGAACTCCTACTTACGCCGACATAACCCGTGGCCGTGTTCTCCTCTCGATCAACCCCAAAAGAGACACTCACGGTTACGCACACGGTTGGTGTATTTTAATTGAGATCAACTTCGGTTTTCTACAACCGACATTAACAAATTCCCATCTGCCACATAACCGCGGCACGGCTTTCGAAAGTTCAAACCCGCAGGGTGTCCCAACTTAGCCCATGATAAGCTCTCGCGATCAACGGGAATAGACCTTCTCCCCGGAAGCCCGATCAGCCTCGAATCCTGCCACAAGACATTTCACAGCAATAAAACAAGACCAGAAGACCTCCTGCAGGCCGACACCCCGATAGTAGCTGCACAGATCTCGCCTCGTGCCACGACCGATAAGCTAAGCGACAGTACCGACGTAACCTAAGTTGCTAAGGGATGGTCCCAAGACGGTGTTTAGTTTGGACCAACGCTAGACAAGCACCGCCCGGGGTAATAAAGATGACCTCGATGCGCGACTCCCAAGGAAAAAGGCTAGGTGAGGCAAATGTAAAACCAATGTTGGGCCTTGCTGAAAAGTCTTATTCAAAGCGAACTGTCAAGGGGGTCCCATAATCACCCGACCGTTAGGGACGCAAAAATCCGGGAACATAATACCGATATGACGGAAACTAGGGCGGCAAGAGTGAACAAAACACTGCATAAGGCCGAGCCTTCCACCCTTTACCAAGTATATAGATGCATTAATTAAATAATATATATTGTGATATCCCAACAAGTAAACATGTTCCAACAAGGAACAACATCTCCATGTTCCAACAAGGAACAAACTTCATCTTCACCTGCAACTAACAACGCTATAAGAGGGGCTGAGCAAAGCGGTAACATAGCCAATCAACGGTTTGCTAGGAAGGGTGCAAAAGGTTAGAGGCTGACATGGCAATTGGGATGGCTTAAGCAACAGGTAAATAGGTAGCGCAGCATAGCGATAGAACGAAGCAACTAGCATAGCAATGATAGTAGTGAGATCCAGGGTAGCGGTCATCTTGCCTGAAATCCCGCAAGGAAGAAGAACGAGTCCATGAAGAAGACGAACTGATGAAGCCGAACCAAGCGTAGACGAACGAATCCTCACGATCGCAACGAAACGGGAACTAACAAGAAGAAACACACAACATAGTAAACACATCACACATGAACAAGACATGATGCACAACCAAGCATGATGCATGACAAAGCTACATGAAGCTACTCATGGCAAGGGATGATGCAAACAAGAACAACACATCAAGGCAAGTTTAAATGAGGCCGAACAACATATAACAATTCCTAAGTCCTCATATGCAAATTTCTGAAATTGGTCCAGATCTGAATAAACCTTAAGTTCAAGTGGTTAAACAGCAAGTTAAGATGCACCATGATGATCTACACGAAATTCTAGTCAAGTTACATATAAAGTTCATTAGATTCGGAGCTACGGCCTAGAAGATATGAGCAAAACAAGATAAACATGGCATTGATGCAAAATGCATACATACATCAAGCAAACCACCTCAAAACATGGATGCAACATGATAATATGAAACTACATGTAAAATCAAGCAAGTTTAATATAGAGCACACTCAAAACGGAGCAACGGATCAACACATACACTCTATACAAGTTTAAGGGATAAGCTGTCCAAAACAGCAACTAGGCATATTGCAAGCATCAAAACAACATGCTACAGGACCTCAACACAATAACAAAAGGCATGGGCATGATCTACAGGTAAAGCATTACAAAACATGAGAACTGAGCTACCTCCAGAAATGACTAGAACATGCTCAAAACACATGGCAAGATTGCAAGTAATAACAGTTCAGACTTAGCAGAAAATAACATCAGGTTGCAATGTTTAGAGCTATGAAACAACATGTTGCAGGAACTTATCATGGCAAACAAAGGCATGGCATGAATCTAATCAAAGCATAGAACAAAAGTCCTTTAGTGACCATAAGCCAAAAAGGATCAGAAAATATGATGGCACCCATGTCAATATTGAAAGTCTCGTTAACAGATTCAGCAACATGGCATGTCAAAACTGATAACAAGTAGGCATGTTTACAAGCTCAATGCACTCACTACAGAGCCTTATATGAAAAACTAAGCATACATACATCAAGAAGACATGGCATAGAAGACATACATGGCAAGAACAATAACATATCATACATGGATCAACCACAACAACCTAGGCAAAATTGAATATGTAAACAATCTGCCAGGAAACATTTGATAGCAAAAGTAGAGCTAGATTGACTCAAGCTATGGCACTCCATAATTGCAAACAAAGGCATGGATGGATAGAGCAAGACATGTTTTACAAAACATCCTTACTGAAGTATCTCAAAATATGCATGGATCTCTCGGTAGCATCAAGTTAACATGGCATCAAAATAACAGCAAACAGGGCTGAAATCAGCTACAACAAGACACCTAGTTTGCATGCTTGTGCTAGTCACCACATAGATCACAAAAATACCTAGCAAGCACCACTGGAAAGAAGACATGGCATATTGCAAAACACATGTAGGGCTCAAGTCCATAGGATGCACACATCAATCATGGCAAAATGACAAAGTGCAAGTTCTGATAAAATCAGAAACTAACATCACATAGCACTCTTCTAACAGCATTTCGGGCATCAAGATGAGCTCAAATGAAAATGATTCAATGAGATGAAATGATCTACTCTTCGAGACGAACATTTTGACATATTATACGTGCAAAACGGAGCAACGATGACAGAGATATGATGCAATGAAAACGGCACAAAATTACTGCAGATTACGAGACTTAGCAATATTTGGAGGGGGAAAAAGTCAACCGGACGACGAGGTACAGGGACGGAGGGATCGGGCGAGGCGTGGCTGCTTGATGGGTGAACGGTGGATCTGGTCCACCCGACCGATCCGGACCAACGAACTCCGGCGAGGGCGGGCGCTTCCCGCGACGGCGGCGACGAGGAGCTCGGAGGCGAGACGGGCCGGCCGGAGGAGCGGGCGCCGCCGGTGAGGGAGCTGGCTCGCGGGCGGCGGGCGGAGCTGGCGGCCGGGCGGCGGGACTCGGCGGCCGGGGCCGCGGCGCGAGGCGCGCCGGGCGGAGTTCGCCGCCGAGGCGCGGCTGACGGGAAGCCACGGCGAGGCGCGAGGGCGGCTATGGCGGCGAGGCCGAGGAGGGCCGGGCGATGGAGGCGGCGCGGTGGCGGCGGGTGCCGGAGGCGGCGGGCGACGGCGCATGGAGGCGGCGGGCGCGGGCGGCAGCCGGGCGGCAGCGCCGGGAGGGCGGCGCTGCGCGCCGCGGGCGGCGAGATCTGGCCCGCAGTTCGACCGGCCGCGCGGCCGGGCGGGAGGAGAGAGAGGCGGGCGAGGCTGAGGTGGCGCCGCTGGTGGAGGCGCGCGGCAGGGTGACGGGCGGCCGGGCGATTGGCTGAGCGACGTGCGGGACGCGTCTGGCGCGGGAGGCGACATGTCCGGCGGCGAGGAGTTTGGCTAGGGTTTGATCTCGCGAATTGATCCTAATTTCGGGAGGAGAGGTGTTTAAATAGGTAGAGGGAGCTAGGAGAGTCCAAATGAGGTGCGGTTGCCGCCACGCGATCGTGATCGAACGACCGAGAGCATGGAGGGAGTTAGATGGGTTTTGGGCCACTTTGAAGGGGTGTTGGGCTGCAACAAAAGAGGCTTTTGCGTTACCCTTGCTAACTGCTGAGTACCAAACGACCTCCAAATGATCCGAACTTGACAGCGGTTCACCGTGCTATACCAAGGCCGCTTGACAAACCTCGTCCATTCCGAGACCGCTTAACACCCGCATACTAAAAGAGGTAAAAGGGGCGCCGGAGACATAGGAGTGCCGGATTGCAAAACGGACAACGGGAAAATGCTCGGATGCATGAGACTAACACGATGCGAAATGAGATGCACATGAAGACATGATATGAAATGCATATGATGACATGGCAAAGAGAGACACGCAAGCACATGACATGGCAAAGACGATTTAATAATCGCGACACTGGCGATCGAATCCGGGCGTTATACATAAGTCCCTTCAGAGATTGAGTTGATGAGGAAGATAGCAGCGGTAAGGCATTTTTCATGCAAAGCAAGCATGTGAATGTAAATTACGTGTTACTTACCCGAATTCGAGCTCTCCAGGGCGCTTGCAGATCTGCCTCAGAAGCGTGTCTCGATGCCGCCAGATTCTACCGAGCCGAGGAGGGAGCTCAATGGAGAAGGTCTTCGTCTCAAGATGCCGAGGCCGCCATCCGGCCCCTCTAGCGACCAGTCAAGCAGCTTGGTCGAGCTTCACAAGGTGGCCGAAAGGCCATGAAGGGCCTCATAGTCCGTTGTGGCCTCGGAGAGGCCATGCCTCGAGCTACTTCGCCTCGCAGGCGATGGCTGGTGGATGCGCGTCTCGGGTGGAGGTTATCAAGCGCCCACCGTATTGAAGGTGCTCGCCGGCCCTTGCCCGCCGCAAAGGTGCATTGGGGCAAGCTGGATGCGGAGAAGCTAATCATCGACGAGCCGCCAGCGGGCAAGGAACATCGTGATCCCAAATGTACTATAAGGCTGTCTCAAGGGTGCCCGCAAGATTGCGGATGAGTGCCCCGGATGTAATTTTGAGTAAATTCGCAATGTGTTATCCCGTGCGCTGAAAACTTTGTTCATATGCGCTAAGCAACGCTTGTTAATTTAAAATATTACCTTCAGGCGGCCGCTTATTAAATCGAGAGATGGCAAGTCGTCGGCTTCAGCCCCATGCCACGAAAAGCCGGGTGTTCAGATAAACATGAGCGCCTAGTTCCCATTTTTGGGTCCATCGAGGAGGCGGTCAACACAACGAACCAGGCAACCGGACTTATAGTGCTTGAACACTCTCACTTAGCCATAGAATTCTATAATTTTAAATTTCAAGAAGCCTCTAGTATTCGAGGACCGAATTGGGGCGCTATCCACGCTTCGCCGGACATAATCCGAACTCGTCAAGCGCGAGGTCTTTAGGACCCGAAGGACCTCTCGAACAGCGACTCAGCCTCGCCTTATCATGACAAATAGCTTTAGCTTTCCATCGAGGCGTTAACCTGCTCAACCGGGCGCAATCGCAGTGGTTCTCCCAAGCTACCTTAGCCGATAGAACGGAACGTAAGGTGCCAAACATGGGAGCCGCAAACCCAACTATTGACCCAAGACATGATTCGAGCCGATTCATATAATGCTATAAGTTCGGGTGCCGACTTGTGAAAGTGTGCGGACTTTATCACACCATAATGCGGAGAACTTAAGCCCTCGTGTATTTGGCCGCACTCAGAATGTACAGATGCAACATGTCATAAATGAACATATATGTATATATATAAGGTAATGCAATTATAGGCAAAAAGTGCTGCATTTTATTCGAGAAGATATGCTATGAGTGCGAATGATACAAATAGTGCGGAAAGCAAGGGATTGGACGAATTAAAGGCGCTCTCCGTGGGTAGGCCGCGAATGTTTGTATTTAACAAATTTAATGCTCGTGATGGAGACCACCTATGTTCGCCGCGCCTTTGTCCTTCCCTGGCTGTTGCATCATGAGTTCGGCAGGTCACCGCCGGACATAGTTCTGTATAAAAAGATAAAAATAAAAGAAAAAGAGCGACACACTTGGGAGCCCCCGTGTGGTCAAACCGCACTGGTCTGTTGTGGTTGTGCCTTTCCCTATGCCCATGGTATCTCCAAGGCGTAATTATGTACGCGGAGAGCTTGTCTTACAATTTTGCGAGGGCTGGGGTTGAGGCCGCATTGCTACGCTGCGTTCGAACGTGCTGTGGTCTTGGCTGATGTTGCTCCGGCGCTGTTGGTCGTGTCCGGTCGCTTAACGGCCGGACTCAAGAATTGCCTTAAAAGGCTGCTCAGCATTTCGCCGCGAGAGTCGCCAGATGTTCCTCCGCTCGAGGAGCGCCTGTGTTTCCATTGACCGTGATGACTCCACGAGGGCCTCGCATCTTGAGCTTAAGGTATGCATAATGCGCACCGCTGAATTTTGTAAACGCGTTCGTCCGACCTGCAGCATGATAGCCGCCATGAACGGGACTATGTCAAGATTAACTCTCGCTCGAAATTATCCGGGATCCAAGACCACTTCTAGTGTAACTAAGCTCGTATAATTGGCCTCGACACCTGGTATGACGCCTTTGAAGGTTGTCTTTGTAGGTTTAATCCTTGAAGGGTCTATGCCCATCTTGGCGCACCGTATCCCGATAAAGCAGGTTCAGTTACACGCCGCCGCCCATCGACTCTCGTGAGGTGAAATCCATCGACGATTGGGTCTAAAACCATGCGCGAATCCGCCATGGCGGATATCGGTCGGATGGTCTCTTCGATCGAAAGTGATCGGGTAAGAGGACCATGGGTTGAATTTTGGGGCGATCGCTCCATCGCAGATACGCCCCTTAGTGCACGCCCGCCCTCTTGGGAATATGCGCTATAATATCATGTTTACCGTCCAACTTGAGGGGAAATCCTTTGTCCTCTCGTTGTTAGGCTGCCGGTCTCTTCCTCGTCACCGCTGTAGCCCCTTGTCACTGTTTTCGCGATTAATTTGCTCGCTTGTTTGAATACCCAACAATCTCTGGTGTGGTTAGCTGGCTTTTCGGGGTTCCATGTATTTGGCAAGAGCGGTCGAGTATCCGTCCAAATTGGACGGGCCCGGAGTGGTTCTTTGAATGGCTTCTTCCGCTGACCGGTTTGAGCCTCGAATCCGCGCTGACCGCCAGATCCTCATTGCTATCGCCGCACGCGGTGTTTGTTTTGTTTCGACGCAACCTGCCATTGCGGTCCTTGGTATCCGGACCGCCAGATTTTTGCCGAGGTTGTTGCTGCGAAGCCAGCCAGTTATCCTCTCCCGCACGTAAGCGGTAATGAGTGATGTGAGGGCTGCCATGGATTTCGCTTCTCCGCCCCTGTGCCGGGCCAGCCACTGTCGCGGATGTTATGTTTGAAGGCAGCGAGGGCCTCTCGATCCGGACAGTTGTTAAGAACCGTGTCTGTAATTGCCCGCCGATTCGTCTGGCTGCTGGATTATGTGGCTTAGGTCATCTCGCGCCCGTGGTCGCATATACGCGTTCTCGAAGTTGTCGAGGAATGCGGCTTCCGTGTCTTCCCAACATCCACTGACTCATGCGGCAGCTGTTAAGCCAATGCCGAGCTGGTCCTTAAGCTTGAGCGAGATATTTGATGGCGAAAGATTGCCGCCGCGGGCCATGTGTATATGGAGAAGATAATCCTCAATCCAAACCGCTGGGTCTGCTAGCCATCGAGGATTCGATGTTAACGGGTTTAAACCCTTCGTGATTTGATGATCCATTACTCGCCGCTGAAGCATAGTGGGTGTGCGCGCCTCAGATTGAGCAATATCGCGACGTAGCTCGAGAGAGCGTTGTTCCGCTGTTCGCCCGCCGAGTAGTTATATCCGCATGACGGTATTCGCCGTGGGTCTTGGGGCGCCCACGTGATCCATAGATAGATCTGGATTGTCTTGCCTTGTCCTCCAATATATCCCGCAAGTCCGCGCTGCCCCCCGTGGCTTCATGCTTTTTGAGCGATGCCGGGTACGGTTTTGGTGGAGGGCTTGCACGCCTGCCGCGCGCCACGGGTGGCCGGTTCACCGACAGCGCCGGGTGATGCAGGTTTGTATGCCTCCTCCTCTAATCGGGGAGCAACTTGCGCTTTTGGGTAACTTTGGAGGGGCGCTCGAAGTTCATATTTTCGCCGCGAGGACCTCGGTCCATCCGCCGGCCAAGAGGTCTTGATCAGCTTGAAGTCGTTGCTGCTTTTATTTAGGTTGTTTGCCGTGGCTATTAGCCCGCGCTCAAACGCTCTTGTTCGACGGGATCCTCGTGCACGACGAATTGCTGCCATCGAGGCTTGCCTCGCTCCGGAGGGAGGTAAGCATTGTCATCCTCGACCTTCGCCCCCCGCCCCATCGTGGGGCTTGCTTCGCCTCCTCCCGCTACTGGATCGCGGCCGGAGGGAATTGTCTTCGCACTTTCGGGTGTTATTATCTCCGTGCCGAATTCCATTCTGCCGTGGCGGATTTAGAGCGGCGCCACGACGCCGGGCGCTGGGCTTTTCTTTAAGGAATCGCCTCCGCCGCTTTTTTGCCGCCCCCATATTTTGGGGTGTCCACCATGTATATGTCATATGACGAGGTGGTCTTCCAAAGGTCCGTAGGCACCGGTTCTGGTAGTCTCTCGCATCGCCGCCCATACCGCCGGCGTCTTCGAGTCGAGTTGAGTAAGTCGTTAAATCGCCGACGGTGGCTACGGGCGGTGGGCTCAATTTCTTCGCCGTCTGCTGCCCCAACCGCCCCGGCCGTAGTTCGCCAGGCTCTCCGGATAGCGAGACACTTCAGTGAATTTATGATATCGCCAAGGGTGAGTGCCGAAAGATGTCCGCAGCGGTGAATTCCATGATCGGCGCCCAATCGGATTCGACCGGGCAGGGCGCAGGAGGTTCGGAGTCCGCAGAGTCCGCACCTCGGAGTCATGAGCTTTATGCGGACAAGGTAAGTGTTCGCCCATCGCCAGAGAAGTTGCCGCCCCGAGGCGGTGTCCAGCCATCCGCCCTCGATCCGAAGCGATCGGCCCGACTATGGGTCGGAGCGGATTCATGTGCGGCTCCAAGGCGCTGTCCGGGCGAGAGTTAGGTCATGCCCATCGTGACAAAGACGGCACGCCGGCCAGGGCTCGGATCCATCGAGGATCAAGTCCCCGCGATATCGGGCCGTGAAGTTTAGGTTTCCAAACCTGACTGACGGCCAGGGGCGAAGCTGATCTGCTTCCAGATGGCTGCGAAGGTGGCTCGCAGCGGCGGTCCGCCGAATACGTAAGATCTGTCCGGGAGAAAAGTTCACCCAGATCTGCGCTATTGTTGATTGAAGAGGCCATCAAGCTTTATCGGTGACGGCATACGCAGGAACTCTCAATGAAAGCACCAATGTCGGTCTCAAACCGCGGATCTCGGTAGGGGGTCCCGAACTGTGCGTAGGCGGATGGTAACAGGAGACAAGGGACACGATGTTTTACCCAGTGTTCGGGCCCTCTTGATGGAGGTAAAACCCACGCCCCGCTTCGATTGATATTGATATTGTGGATGTTTACAAGAGTGGATCTACCACGAGATCAAGGAGGCTAAACCCTAGAAGCTAGCTGAAGGAAATATGCCCTAGAGGCAATAATAAAGTTATTATTTATTTCTTATACCATGACAAATGTTTATTATTCATGCTAGATTTGTATTAACCGGAAACATAATACATGTGTGAATACATAGACAAACAGATAGTCACTAGTATGCCTCTACAAGACTAGCTCATTAATCAAGATGGTTATGTTTCCTAACCATAGACATGTGTTGTCATTTGATTAATGGGATCACATCATTAGGAGAATGATGTGATTGACATGACCCATTCCATTAGCTTAACACTTGATCGCTTAGTATGTTGTTAATGCTTTTTCATGACCCATACATGTTCCTGTAACTATGAGATTATGCAACTCCCATTTACCGGAGGAACACTTTGGTACTACCAAACGCCACAACGAATCGGGTGATTATAAAGGAGTACTACATGTGTCTCCAAAGGTACTTGTTGGGTTGGCGATTTCGAGATTAGGTTTTGTCACCCGATTGCTCGGAGAGGTATCTCTAGGCCTTCTCGGTGATACACATCACTTAAGCTTTGCAAGCATTACAACTAATGAGTTAGTTGTAAGATGATGTATTACGGAACGAGTAAAGAGACTTACCGTAACGAGATTGAACTAGGTATTGATACCGACGATCGAATCTCGGTAAGTAACATACCGATGACAAAGGAACAACGATGTCGTTATGCGGTTTGACCGATAAAGATCTTCAGAGAATATGTAGGAACCAATATGGGCATCCAGGTTCCGCTATTGGTTATTGACCGAGAATGGTTCTAGGTCATGTCTACATAGTTCTCGAACCCGTAGGGTCCGCACGCTTAACGCTTCGATGACAGCTCATTATGAGTTTATAAGTATTGATGCACCAAGGTTGTTCGAGTCCCGGATGTGATCACGACATGACGAGGAGTCTCAAATGGTCGAGACATAAAGATTGATATATTGAAGCCTACATTTGACATCGGAAGTGTTCCGAGTGAAATCGGAATTTATCGGAGTACCGGAGGTTACCGAACCCCCGGAACTACATGGGCCATAGTGGGCCTTGGAGGAAAGGAGAAAGGGCCAGCCCTAGGTGGTCACGCTTCTTCCCTAGTCCTATTAGGACTAGGAAAGGTGGGCCGCCCCTCTCTCTTTCCTCCGGAATCCTAATCCAACTAGGATTGAGGGGAATCTACTCCCGAGGGAGTAGGACTCCCTTGCGCGCCTCCCTTGGCCGCCACCTCCCCTTGGCTCCTTTATATACGGGGCAGGGGCACCCTAGAACACACAAGTTGATCTACGGATCTTCCTTAGCCGTGTGTGGTGCCCCTTCCACCATATTCCACTTCGTCATATCGTCATGAGCTTAGGCGGCCTCGCGCGGAGAAGTCATATCGTCATGAGCTTAGGCGGCCCCGCGCCGGTGGAGCATCAACATCGCCACCACGCCGCAGGTTCGACGGAACTCATCCCCGACACTTTGCTGGATCGGAGTCCGGGATCGCCATCGAGCTGAACGGTGCGAACTCGGAGGTGCCGACGCTCGGTGCTTGGATCGGTCGGATCGTGAAGACGCACGACTACATCAACCGCTTGTTATAACGCTCCGCTTTCGGGTCACGAGGGTACGTGGACGACACTCTCCTCTCGCTATGCCATCACCATGGTCTTGCGGTTCGTAGGAAATTTTTGAAATTACTACGCTCCCAACAAGGGCATCCGAGCCTGGTTTTATGCGCTGATGTCATATGCATGAGTAGAACACAAGTGAGTTGTGGGCGATATAAGTCATACCGCTTACCAGATGTCATACTTTGGTTCAGCGGTATTGTGAGATGAAGCGCCCGACCGACATTACGCCAGACGCTTACGCGAGACTGGTTTCACCGCCCGAGCACTCGCTGCTTAAAGGTGACCGCGGGTGTCTGCTCTCTCACTTTAGTTGAACTGAGTGCATACGCCCGTCCTTGCGAAGGTTAAAACAGCACCAACTTGACAAACTATCGCTGTGGTTTTGATGCGAGGTAAGAACGGTTCTTGCTCAGCCCGTAGCAGCCACGTAAAACTTGCAACAACAAAGTAGAGGACGCCTAACTTGTTTTTGCAGGCATGATGTGATGTGATGTGGTCAAGACGTGATGCTATATTTTATTGTATGAGATGATCATGTTTTGTAACCGAAGTTATCGGCAATCGGCAGGAGCCATATGGTTGTCGCTTATTGTATGAAATGCAACGCCATGTAATTGCTTTACTTTATCACTAAGCAGAGCGATAGTCGAGAAGCAATAGTTGGCGAGACGACAACGATGCTACGATGGAGATCAAGGTGTCGCTACCGGTGACGATGGTGATCATGACGGTAAGCTTCGCGATGGAGATCACAAGCACAAGATGATGATGACCATATCATATCACTTATATTGATTGCATGTGATGTTTATCCTTTATGCATCTTATCTTGCTTTGATTGACGGTAGCATTATAAGATGATCTCTCACTAAAAATTATCAAGAAGTGTTCTCCCGAGTATGCACCGCTGCCAAAGTTCAGAGTACCCGCACACCACGTGATGATCGGTGTGATAAGTTCTACGTCCATCTTCAACGGTGCAAAACAGTTGCACGCGCAGAATACTCAAGTTAAACTTGACGAGCCTAGCATATAACAGATATGGCCTCGAACACGGAGACCGAAAGGTCGAACGTGAATCATATAGTAGATATGATCAACATAGTGATGTTCACCATTGAAACTACTCCGCCTCACGTGATGATCGGACATGGTTTAGTTGATTTGGATCACGTGATCACTTAGATGACTAGAGAGATGTCTGCCTAAGTGGGAGTTTATTAATATGATTAATTGAACTTAAATTTATCATGAACTTAGTACCGATAGTATTTTGCTTGTCTATGTTTATCGTAGATAGATGGCTCGTGCTGTTGTTCCGTTGAATTTTAATGCGCCTTGAGAAAGCAAAGTTGAAAGATGATGGTAGCAATTACACGGACTGGGTCCGAATTTGAGGATTATCCTCATTGCTGCACGTAAAATTACGCCCCGAAGCACCGCTGGGTGACAGGCTCGTCAGAGATGCCGAGCCGGTTGTGAACGCCCGCAAAGCAAAGCTGATGACTACTCAATAGTTCAGCAGCCATGCTTTACGGCTTAGAACCGGTCTTCAACGACGCTTTTGAACGCCATGGAGCATATGAGATGTTCCAGAGTTGAAGTTAATATTCCAAGCAAATGCCCGGATTGAGAGATATGAAGTTCCAATAAGTTCTATAGCTGCAAGATGGAGGAGAATAGTTCACAAGGAGCACATACTCAAAATGTCCGGGTATAACAATCACTTAATTCAGCTGGAGTTAATCTTCCGGATGATAGTGTCATTGATGAATTCTCCAATCATCGCCACCAAGCTACAAGAGCTTCGTGATGAACTATAATATGCAAGGGATGACTAAGACAATTCCTCGAGCTCTTCGCGATGCTAAAAGTCATGGAGGTAGAAATCAAGAAAGAGCATCAAGTGTTGATGGTCAACAAGACCACTAGTTTCAAGAAAAGGGCAAAGGGAAGAAGAAGGAAACTTCAAAAGAACAGCAAGAAAGTTGCTGATCAAGAGAAGAAACCCAAGTCTGACCTAAGCCTGAAATCGAGTGTTTTACCGCAAGCGATCGACACCGAAGCGGAACTGCCCCAAGTATTTGGCGGATAAAAAGGATGGCAAGGTGAACAAAGGTATATGTGATATACATGTTATTGATGTACCTTACTAGAGCTCGAGTAGCACTGGTATTTGATACCGGTTCTGCTAATATTTGCAACTCAAACAGGACTACGGAATAGACGAGCACCGCAAAGGACGAGGTGACGATGCGCTGGGAAATGGTTCCAAAGTCAATGTGATCGCGGTCGGCACGCTACCTCTACATCTACCTTCGGATTAGTTTTAGACCTAAATAATTGTTATTTGGTGCCGCGCTGAGCATGAACATTATATCCGGATCTTGTTTAATGCGAGACGGTTATTCATTTAAATCGAGAATAATGGTTGTTCTATTTATATGAGTAATATCTTTTATGGTCATGCACCCTTGAAGAATGGTCTATTCTTGTTGAATCTCGACAGTAGTGATACACATATTCATAATGTTGAAGCCAAAAGATGCAGAGTTGATAATGATAGTGCAACTTATTTGTGGCAATCGCCGCTTAGGTCATATCGGTGTAAAACGATGAAGAAACTCCATACCGATGGGCTTCGAATCACTTGATTATGAATCACTTGGTACTTATGTAACCGCGCCTCATGGGCAAGATGACCAAAACGCCGCTTCTCCGAACTATGGAGCGAGCAACTGATTTGTTGGAAATCATACATACCGATGTTTGTGGTCCAATGAATGTTGAGGCACGCGGCGGTATCGTATTTTCTCACCTTCACAGATGATTTGAGCAGATATGGGTATATCTACTTAATGAAACACAAATCTGAAACATTTGAAAAGTTCAAAGAATTTCAGAGTGAAGTGGAAAATCATCGTAACAAGAAAATAAAGTTTCTACGATCTGATCGTGGAGGAGAATATTTGAGTTACGAGTTTGGTTTACATTTGAAACAATGTGGAATAGTTTCAAACTCACGCCACCCGAACACCACAGAGAAATGGTGTGTCCGAACGTCGAATCGTATTTTACTAGATATGGTGCGATCTATGATGTCTATTTCCGATTTACCGCTATCGCTTTGGGGTTATGCTTTAGAGACGGCCGATTCACGCTAAATAGGACACCGCCAAACTGCTGAGACGACGCCTTATGAACTGTGGTTTGGCAAGAAACCAAAGTTGTCGCTTAAAGTTTGGGGCTGCGATGCTTATGTAAAGAAACTTCAACCAGATAAGCTCGAACCCAAATCGGAAAATGTGTCTTCATAGGATACCCAAAGGAGATCATGGGTACACCTTCTATCACAGATCCAAGGCAAGATTTTCGCTGTTAATTCGGATCCTTTCTAGAGAAGGAGTTTCTCTCAAAGAAGTGAGTGGAGGAAAGTAGAACTTGATGAGATAATCAGATTCGCTCCCTTATTGAAAGTAGTTCATCACAAGAAATGGTTCCCGTGACAACTACACCAATTAGTGAGGAAACTAATGATGATGATCATGAAGCTTCAGATCAAGTTACTATTGAACTCAGAGGTCAACCAGAGTAAAATACGCACTGAGTGGTACGGTAATCTTATTCTCGAAGTCATGTTACTTGACCATGGCGAACCTACAAACTATGAAGAAGCGATGGTGAGCCCAGATTCGCAAAATGGCTGGAAGCCATGAAATCTGAGATGGGATCCATGTATGAGAACAAAGTATGGATTTTGGTTGACTTGTTCGATGATCGGCAAGCCATTGAAAATAAATGGATCTTTAAGAAGAAGACTGACGCCGATGGTAATATAACTGTTTACAAAGCTCGACTTGTTGCGTAAAGGTTTTCGACAAGTTCAAGGGGTTGACTACGATGAGACTTTTCACCAGAAGCGATGCTTAAGTCTGTCTGAATCATGTTAGCAATTGCCGATTTTATGATTATGAAATTTGGCAAATGGATGTAAAACTGCATTCTTGAATGGATTTCTAGAAGAAGAGTTGTATATGATGCAACTAGAAGGTTTTGTCGATCCAAAGGGTACTAACAAAGTGCAAGCTCCAATGATCAATTTATGGTCCGTGCAAGCCTCTCGAGTTGAATAAACGCTTGATAGTGTGATCAAAGATATGGGTTTATATGCACTTTTGGAGAAGCCTCAGATTTACAAGAAAGTGATGGGAGCTCAGAGCATTTCTAATATTATATGTGGACGATATATTATTGATTGGAAATGATATAGAATTTCTGGATAGCATAAAAGGATACTTGAATAAAAGTTTTCAATGAAAGACCTCGTGAAGTTGCTTATATATTGGGCATCAAGATCTATAGAGATAGATCAAGACGCTTAATTGACTTTCACAAAGCACATACCTTGATAAAGTTTTGAAAAGTTCAAATGGATCAGCAAAGAAAGGTTTTTACCAGACATAAGGTGTGAGATTGAGTCGACTCAATGCCCCACCACAGCAGAAGATAGAGAGAAAATGAAAGATGTTCCTATGCTTCAGCCATAGGCTCTATCATGTATGCAATGCTGTGTACCAGACTGACGATGCTTAGCTGTAAGCTTGGCAGAAGGTACCAAAGTAATCCAGAGTGGATCATCGACAGCGGTCAAGAACATCCCGAAATACCGAAAAGGACTAAGGATATGTTTCTCGATATGGAGGTGACAAAGAGCTAGTCGAAATGGTTACGCCGATGTAAGTTTTGACTCGATCCGGACGATTCTAAATCGCAAACCGGATACGTGTTTCTATTAAACGGTGGAGCTGCTGCTTGGTGCAGTTCTAAACAAAGCGCCGTATGGATCTACATGTGAAGCGGAGTACATAGCTGCTTCGTAAGCAGCAAATGAAGGAGTCTCGATGAAAGAGTTCATTTCCGATCTAGGTGTCATACCTAGTGCATCGGGACCGATGAAGATCTTCTCGTGACAATATCGTGCAATTGCCTTGGCAAAGGAATCCAGATTTCACAAGAGGACCAAGCATATCAAGAGACGCTTAATTCCATTCGGGACCAAGTCCAAGAGGGAGACATAGAGATTTGTAAAATACATACGGATCTGCATGTTGCACACTGCTGACTAAGCCTCTTCCACGAGCAAAACATGATCAGCACCAAGACTCCATGGGTGTTAGGATCATTACTTTGTAATCTAGATTATTGACTCTAGTGCAAGTGGGAGATCAAGGAAATATGCCCTAGAGGCAATAATAAAGTTATTATTTATTTCTTATACCATGATAAATGTTTATTATTCATGCTAGATTTGTATTAACCGAAACATAATACATGTGTGAATACATAGACAAACAGATAGTCACTAGTATGCCTCTACAAGACTAGCTCATTAATCAAGATGGTTATGTTTCCTAACCATAGACATGTGTTGTCATTTGATTAATGGGATCACATCATTAGGAGAATGATGTGATTGACATGACCCATTCCATTAGCTTAACACTTGATCGCTTAGTATGTTGTTAATGCTTTCTTCATGACCCATACATGTTCCTCGTAACTATGAGATTATGCAACTCCTGCTTATCGGAGGAACACTTTGGTACTACCAAACGCCACAACGTAATCGGGTGATTATAAAGGAGTACTACAGGTGTCTCCAAAGGTACTTGTTGGGTTGGCGATTTCGAGATTAGGTTTTGTCACTCCGATTGTCGGAGAGGTATCTCTAGGCCTTCTCGGTGATACACATCACTTAAGCTTTGCAAGCATTACAACTAATGAGTTAGTTGTAAGATGATGTATTACGGAACGAGTAAAGAGATTTACCGTAACTAGATTGAACTAGGTATTGATACCGACGATCGAATCTCGGTAAGTAACATACCGATGACAAAGGGAACAACGATGTCGTTATGCGGTTTGACCGATAAAGATCTTCGAGAATATGTAGGAACCAATATGGGCATCCAGGTTCCGCTATTGGTTATTGACCGAGAATGGTTCTAGGTCATGTCTACATAGTTCTCGAACCCGTAGGGTCCGCACGCTTAACGCTTCGGCGATGCTCATTATGAGTTTATAAGTATTGATGCACCAAGGTTGTTCGAGTCCCGGATGTGATCACGGACATGACGAGGAGTCTCAAATGGTCGAGACATAAAGATTGATATATTGAAGCCTACATTTGACATCGGAAGTGTTCCGAGTGAAATCGAATTTATCGGAGTACCGGAGGTTACCGAACCCCCGAACTACATGGGCCATAGTGGGCCTTGGAGGAAAGGAGAAAGGGCCAGCCCTAGGTGGTCAGCGCCTCTCCCCTAGTCCTATTAGGACTAGGAAAGGTGGGCCGCCCCTCTCTCTCTTCCTCCCGAATCCTAATCCAACTAGATTGAGGGGAATCTCACCCCGAGGAGTAGGACTCCTTGCGCGCCTCCCTTGGCCGCCACCTCCCCTTGGCTCCTTTATATACGGGGGGGGGCACCCTAGAACACACAAGTTGATCTACGGATCTTCCTTAGCCGTGTGGGTGCCCTTCCACCATATTCCACTTCGTCATATCGTCATGAGCTTAGGCGAAGCCCCGCGCCGGAGAAGTCATATCGTCATGAGCTTAGGCGAAGCCCCGCGCCGGTGGAGCATCAACATCGCCACCACGCCGTCAGGTTGATGGAACTCATCCCCGACACTTTGCTGGATCGGAGTCCGGGATCGCCATCGAGCT
>JAHIAM010004239.1:0-34688 GCA_021605205.1 Aegilops longissima | reverse complement strand
CCGATTCTGGCCCGCTTCATGGACTATTACTCACCGTTTTGGGGTCCCGGCGATTTCCACGATTAACTAACCCTGGGTGCGCTTACGCCTCGGTCATCAACACTTGTGGTTTTGGCCGATTCAGGCCTGTTTCGTGGACTATTACTCACTATTTTCGCCCCGAGTGATTACCACGATTAAGAAACCCCGGTGCGCTTACATGCCGGTCATCAACACTCACAGCTTTGGCTAATTCGCCCATTTCATGGACTATTACTCACTGCTTTGGGCTGCCGGAGTGATTTCCACGATTAATCTAACCCCGGGTGCGCTTTACTTGTCACCATCAACACTCGCGGTTTTAGCCGATTCTATCCTGCTTCTTGACTATTACTCACTGTTTTGGTGTCCCGGAGTGATTTCCACAATTAAAGAACCTCAGCAGTGCGCTTACGTGTCGGTCATCAACACTCATAGTATTGGCCGATTCTGGCCCGTTTCGTGGACTATTACTCATTGTTTTGGGCTGCCGGAGTGATATCCATGATTAACGAACCCCGGGTGCACTTACATGTCGGTCATCAACACTCGCGGTTTTGGCCGATTCTGTCCTATTTCTTGACTATTACTCACAGCTTTGGGGTCCGGAGTGATTTCAAGATTGACGATCCCCGGGTGCCTTTACGTGTCCGCTGTCAACAATCACAGTTTTGGCCAATTCTGAACCGCTTCGTGGACAATTACTCACCGTTTAGGGTTCTCAAGCAAACTCCATAGTTGTCGAACCACAAGGTGTGTTTACGTGTCGGTCATCAACACTCACAGCTTTTGGCTAATTCTCGCCCATTTCATGGACTATTACTCACTGCTTTTGGGCTGCCGAGTGATTTCCACGATTAACTAATCCCGGGTGCGCTTATTTGTCGGTCATCAACACTCGCGTTTTGGCCAATTCTATACCGCTTTCTGGACTATTACTCACCGCTTTTGGTGTCCCGAGTGATTTCCACAATTAAAGAACCCAAGCGCGCTTTACGTAGGTCATCAACACTCACAGTTTTGGCCGATTCTGGCCCGTTTCATGGACTATTACTCACTGTTATGGGGTCCCGAAGTGATTTCCACAATTAACGAACCCTGGGGTGCGCTTACGTCTCGGTAAACAACACTTGTGGTTTTGGCCGATTCTGGCCTGTTTCGTGGACTATTACTCACTGTTTTGGGCTCCCGGAGTGATTACCATGATTAACAAACCCCGGGGTGCGCTTACATGTCGGTCATCAACACTCACAGTTTTGGCCAATTCTGGCCCATTTCATGGACTATTACTCGTTGTTTTGGGCTGCCGGAGTGATTTCCACGATTAACGAACCCCGGGGCGCGCTTACGTGTCGGTCGTCAACACTCGCGGTTTTGGCCGATTCTATCCCGTTTCTTGGACTATTACTCACTGTTTTGGGGTCCCGGAGTGATTTCCACGATCAACAAACCCAGGGGTGCGTTTACGTAGGTCATCAACACTCACAGCTTTGGCCGATTCTGGCCCGCTTCATGGACTATTACTCACCGCTTTGGGGTCCCGGTGATTCCACGATTAACGAACCCTGGGCGCTTTTACGCCTCGGTCATCAACACTTGTGGTTTTGGCCGATTCTGGCCTGTTCCGTGGACTATTACTCACTGTTTTGGGCTCCCGAAGTGATTACCACGATTAACAAACCCCGGGGTGCGCTTACATGTCGGTCATCAACACTCACTATTTTGGCCAATTCTGGCCCATTTCATGGACTATTACTCACTGTTTTGGGCTGCCGGAGTGATTTCCACGATTAACTAACCCCGGGCGCGCTTTTACGTGTCGGTCATCAACACTCGCGGTTTTGGCCGATTCTATCCCGCTTTTTGACTATTACTCACCGTTTGAGGTCCCGGAGTGATTGCCACAATTTAAGAACCTCAGCAGCGCTTACGTGTCGGTCATCAACACTCGCTTTTGGCCGATTCTCGACCGCTTCATGGACTATTACTCACCGTTTTGGGCTCCCGTGAGTAACTACCACGATTAACTAACTTCGGTTGTGCTTACGCGTCGGTCATCAACACTCACGCTTTTGGCCAATTTCGCCCATTTCAGGACTATTACCCACCGCTTACGGTCCCGGCGATTTCATAGTTGTTGAACGCCAAGGTGCGCTTACGTGTTGGTCATCAACACTCGCGCTTTTTGACGATTCTTTTCGTTTCGTGACTATTACTCACCGCTTTGGGTTCACGGTTTATTTCCATGGTTATCAAACCCTAAGGTGCGCTTATGTGTCGCTTATCAACAATCGCAGCTTTGGCTGATTCTCGCCCGCTTTTGGACTGTTACTCAGTTTGGGGATCCTGAGAGTGATTTCCACGATTGACTTAACCTCGGTGCGCTTACGTGTTGGTCATCAACACTCACAATTTTTGCCGATTCTGGTCCGCTTGCACTATTACTCACCGCTTTAGGGTCCCAAAGCGATCCTGTGGGTGCGCGACGTGTCACCGTCAACACTCACAGCTTTGGCCAATTCTCGCCCGCTTTGGGGTCCCGGTTTATTTCCATAGTTATTGAACGCCAAGGTGCGCTTTACGTGTCTCATCAACACTCAAAGTTTTAACCGATTCGCCCGCTTCATGAACTATTACTCACTATTTTGGGGTCCCGGAGTGATTTCCACGATCAACAAACCTGTGGGTGCGCTTACGTAGGTCATCAACACTCATAGTTTTGGCAGATTCTGCCCGCTTCATGGACTATTACTCACCGCTTTGGGGTCCCGGTGATTTCCACGATTAACTAACCTCGGGTGCGCTTTACGCCTCGGTCATCAACACTTGTGGTTTTGGCCGATTCTCGCCTGTTTCGTGGACTATTACTCACTGTTTTGGGCTCCCGGTGATTACCACGATTAACAAACCCCGGGTGCGCTTACATGTCGGTCATCAACACTCACCGTTTTGGCTAATTTCGCCCATTTCATGGACTATTACTCACCGCTTTGGGCTGCCGAGTGATTTCCACGATTAACTAACCCCGGGCGCGCTTTACGGTCGGGTCATCAACACTCGCGTTTTGGCCGATTCTATCCCGCTTTTGACTATTACTCACCGTTCGAGGTCCCGGAGTGATTGCCACAATTAAAGAACCTCAAAGGCGCTTACGTGTCGGCCATCAACACTCGCTTTTGGCCGATTCTCGACCGCTTCATGGACTATTACTCACTGTTTTGGGCTCCCGCAGTAATTACCAAGATTAACGAACTCGGGCGCGCTTACGGTCGGTCATCAACACTCACAGTTTTGGCCGATTCTCGCCCATTTCGTGGACTATTACTCACCGCTTACGGTCCCGGCGATTTATAGTTGTTGAACGCCAAGGTGCGCTTACGTGTTGGTCATCAACACTCGCGGTTTTTGTCGATTCTGGCTGTGTCGTGGACTATTACTCACCGCTTTGGGTTCACGGGTTTATTTCCATGGTTGTCAAACCCCAAGGTGCGCTTTACGTGTCGGTTATCAACAATCGCAGCTTTGGCCGATTCTCGCCCGCTTTTGGACTCATACTCAGTTTTGGGGTCCCAGAGTGATTTCCACGATTGACGAACCTCGGTGCGCGACGTGTTGGTCATCAACACTCAAAATTTTGGCCGATTCTGGTTCGCTTCGCACTATTACTCACCGCTTTAGGGTCCCAAAGCGATCCTGTGGGTGCGCTACGTGTCACCGTCAACACTCACAGCTTTTGGCCAATTCGCCCGCTTTGGGGTCCCGGCGATTTCATAGTTATTGAACGCCATAAAAGCGCTTTACGTGTCAATCAACACTCAAAGTTTTAACCGACATCGCCCGCTTTCATGAACTATTACTCAAGATTTTGGGGTCCCGGAGTGATTTCACGATCAACAAACCCAGGGGTGCGCGACGCAGGTCATCAACACTCACAGCTTTTGGCCGATTCTGCCCGCTTCATGGACTATTACTCACTGCTTTGGGGTCCCGGCGATTTCCACGATTAACTAACCCCGGGGTGCGCTTACATCTCGGTCATCAACACTTGTGGTTTTGGCCGATTCAGGCCTGTTTCGTGGACTATTACTCACTGTTTTCGGCTCCCGGAGTGATTACCACGATTAACAAACCCCGGGGTGCGCTTACATGTCGGTCATCAACACTCACTGTTTTGGGCTGCCGGAGTGATTTCCACGATTAACGAACCCGAGGGCGCGCATACGTGTCGGTCATCAACACTCGCGGTTTTGGCCGATTCTATCCCGTTTCTTGGACTATTACTCACTGTTTTGGGGTCCCGGAGTGATTGCCACAATTAAAGAACCCCGCAGTGCGTTTACGTGTCGGTCATCAACACTCACAGTTTTGGCCGATTCTGGCCCGTTTCATGGACTATTACTCACCGCTTTTGGGCTGCCGAGTGATATCCATGATTAACGAACCCCGGGTGCACTTACATGTCGGTCATCAACACTCGCGGTTTTGGCCTATTCTGTCCTGCTTTTGACTATTACTCACAGCTTTGGGGTCCGGAGTGATTTCCAAGATTGACGATCCCCGGGTGCCTTTACGTGTCCGCTGTCAACAATCACAGTTTTGGCCAATTCTGAACCGCTTTCATGGACAATTACTCACCGTTTAGGGTTCCGGCGATTTCCATAGTTGTCGAACAACAAGGTGTGTTTACGGTTCGCCATCAACACTCGCTTTTGGCTGATTCTCGACCGCTTTCATGGACTATTACTCACTGTTTTGGGCTCCTGAGTAATTACCACGATTAACTAACTCCGGGTGCGCTTACGGTCGGGTCATCAACACTCACAGCTTTTGGCTAATTCTGCCCACTTCGTGGACTATTACTCACCGCTTACGGTCCCGGTTTATTTATAGTTGTTGAACGCCAAGGTGCGCGACGTGTTGGTCATCAACACTCGCGTTTTTGTTGATTCTGGCTGTTTCGTGGACTATTACTCACCGCTTTGGGTTCACGGTTATTTCCATGGTTGTCAAACCCCAAGGTGCGCTTACGGTCGGTTATCAAGAATCGCAGTTTTGGCCGATTCTCGCCCGCTTTTGACTGTTACTCAGCTTTGGGGTCCCAGAGTGATTTCCAGATTGACGAACCTCGGGTGCGCGACGTGTTGGTCATCAATACTCACAATTTTTGCCGATTCTGGTCCGCTTGCGCACTATTACTCACCGCTTTAGGGTCCCAAAGCGATCCTGTGGGTTCGCTTACGGTCGACGTCAACACTCACAGTCTTGGCCAATTCTGGCCCGTTTTGAGGTCCCGAAGCGATTTCCATAGTTATTGAACGCCAAGGTGCGCTTACGTGTCTCATCAACACTCAAAGTTTTAACCGATTCTGGCCCATTTCATGAACTATTACTCACTATTTTGGGGTCCCGGAGTGATTTCCACGATCAACAAACCCAGGGTTGCGTTTACGTGTAGGTCATCAACACTCACCGTTTTGGGGTCCCGGAGTGATTTCCACGATTAACGAACCCTGTGGTGCGCTTACGTCTCGGTCATCAACACTTGTGGTTTTGGCCGATTCTGGCCTGTTTCGTGGACTATTACTCACTGTTTTGGGCTCCCGGAGTGATTACCACGATTAACAAACCCCGGGGTGCGCTTACATGTCGGTCATCAACACTCACAGCTTTTGGCTAATTCGCCCATTTCATGGACTATTACTCACCGCTTTTGGGCTGCCGGAGTGATTTTTCCACGATTAACTAACCCCGGGCGCGCTTACGTGTCGGTCATCAACACTCGCGGTTTTGGCCGATTCTATCCTGCTTTTGACTATTACTCACTGTTTTGGGGTCTCGGTGTGATTTCCACAATTAAAGAACCCCGCAGTGCGTTTACGTGTCGGTCATCAACACTCACAGTTTTGGCCGATTCTGGACCTTTTCGTGGACTATTACTCACCGTTTACGGTCCCGAAGCGATTTCCATAGTTGTTGAACGCCAAGGTGTGTTTACGTGTTGGTCATCAACACTCGCGCTTTTTGTTGATTCTTGGCTGTTTCGTGGACTATTACTCACGTTTTGGGTTCACGAAGCGATGTCCATGGTTGTCAAACCCCAAGGTGCGCTTTACGGTTTGTTATCAACAATCGCAGCTTTTGGCCGATTCTCGCCCGCTTTTTGGACTGTTACTCAGTTTTGGGGTCCCAGAGTGATTTCCGTGATTGACGAAACCTCGGTGCATTTACGTGTTGGTCATCAACACTCACAATTTTTGCCGATTCCGTCCGCTTGCGCACTATTACTCACCGCTTTAGGGTCCCAAAGCGATCCTGTGGGTGCGCTTACGTGTCACCGTCAACACTCACAGCTTTTGGCCAATTCGCCCGCTCGGGGTCCCGGCGATTTCCATAGTTATCGAACGCCAAGGTGCGCTTTACGTGTCTCATCAACACTCAAAGTTTTAACCGATTCTCGCCCGCTTTATAAACTATTACTCACTATTTTGGGGTCCCGAGTGATTTCACGATCAACAAACCCAGGGTTGCGCTTACGCAGTAGGTCATCAACACTCACCGCTTTGGGATCCCGGCGATTTCCACGATTAACTAACCCCGGGTGTGCTTACGCCTCGGTCATCAACACATGGTTTTGGCCGATTCGCCTGCTTTCGTGGACTATTACTCACCGTTTTGGGCTCCCGGAGTGATTACAACGATTAACAAACCCCGGGTGCGCTTACATGTCGGGTCATCAACACTCACAGTTTTGGCTAATTCTGGCCCATTTCATGGACTATTACTCACTGTTTTGGGCTACCGAGTGATTTCCACGATTAACTAACCCCGGGCGCACTTACGTGTTTGGTCAAGAACACTCGCGGTTTTGGCCGATTCTATCCTGCTTTGACTATTACTCACTGTTTTGGGGTCCCGGAGTGATTTCCACAATTAGAGAACCTCTGCAAAGGCGCTTACGTGTCGGTCATCAACACTCAAAGTTTTGGCCGATTCTGCCCGCTTCGTGGACTATTACTCACCGCTTTGGGCTGCCGGAGGATATCCATGATTAACGAACCCCGGGTGCACTTACATGTCGGTCATCAACACTCGCGGTTTTGGCTGATTCTGTCCTGCTTTCTTGACTATTACTCATAGTTTTGGGGTCCGGAGTGATTTCAAGATTGACGATCCTCGGGTGCCTTTTACGTGTCCGTCAACAATCACAGTTTTGGCCAATTTTGAACCGCTTTCATGGACAATTACTCATTGTTTAGGGTTCCGGTTTATTTCATAGTTGTCGAACCACAAGGTGTGTTTACGTGTCGGTCATCAACACTCGCTTTTGGCCGATTCTCGACCGCTTCATGGACTATTACATTGTTTTGGGCTCCTGAGTAATTACCACGATTAACTAACTCCGGGTGCGCTTACGTGTCGGTCATCAACACTCACAGTTTTGCTAATTCTGCCCATTTCGTGGACTATTACTCACCGCTTATAAAGTGAAGAAACCCAAGGTTGAACCCAAACCCGAGACTAAGTGCTTCGCAATAAGGGAACAGCCACCGAGCAGAATTACCCTAGATACTTGGTAGATAAGAAGGCTGGCAAGGTCGATAGAAGTATATTGATATACATTATGTTAATGTGTACTTTACTAGTACTTCCTAGTAGCACCAGGGTATTAGATACCGTTCGTTGCTAAGTGTTAGTAACTCAAATAAAAGCTATGGAATAAACGGAGACTAGCTAAAGGTGAGTCGATTTAAATGTGTTGGAAGTGTTTCAAAGTTGATGTGATCAAGCATCGCACGCCCCTCTACCATCAAGATTAATATTAAACCAGAATAATTGTCATTTGGTGTTTATGCTGAGCATAGACATGATTGGATTATGTCTGTCGTAATACGGTTATTCATTTAAGGAGAATAATGGTTACTCAATTTATTTGAATAATACCTTCAATGGTCTTGCACCTAAAGGAATGGTTTATTGAATCTCGATCGAGTGATACACATTTTCATGCCAAAAGATATAAGATAGTAATGATAGTACCACTTACTTGTGGCACGCCATGTAAGTCATATTGGTGTAAACGCATGAAGAAGCTCCATGTTGATGGATCTTTGACTCACTCTGCTTTTGAAAAGTTTGAGACATGCTAACCATGTCTATTGGTGTATATGCATGAAGAAACTCCATGCAAATGGACCGCTTGGACTCACTTGATTTTGAATCACTTGAGACATGCAAATCATACCACGTGGGAAAGATGACCGAAAGCCTGCTTTCAATGAAATAGAACAAGAAAGCAACTTGTTGGAAGTAATACATTTTGATGTGTGCAGTCCAATGAATGCCGAGGCATGCAAAGGAATATCGCTATGTTCTTACTTCACAGATGATTCGAGTAGATGTTGAGTATATTTACTTGATGAAACACAAGTCTGTATTATTGAATGGTTCAAGTAATTTCAGAGTGAAGTTTAAGATCTTCGTGACAAGAGGATAGAATGTCTATGATATGATCATAGAGATGAATATCTGAGTTACGAAGTTTTGGCACACAATTAAGACATTGTGCAAATTGTTTCACAATTAATACTCGCTTCGAACACCATAGTGTGATGGTGTGTCCGAACATCATAGTTGCACTCTATTGATATGGTGCGCACTATGATATCTCTTATCGAATTACCACTATCGCTCATGGGTTAGGCATTAGAGACAACCGCATCACTTTAATAGGGCACCACGTAATTCTGTTTGAGACGACACCGCTTGGAGAAACCTAAGTTGTCGCTTTCTTAAAGTTTGGGGCTGCGACGCTTATGTGGAAAAGTTTCAGGTTGATAAGCTCGAACCCAAAGCGGAAAAATGCACCTTCATAGGACACCCAAAACAGTTGGGTATACCTCCTAATTCAGATCCGAAGCAATAGGGATTGTTTCTGAATCGGGTCCTTTCTCGAGGAAAAGTTCGCCTCGGAAAGTTGAGGGAGGATGGTGGAGACTTGATGAGGTTATTGGACCATCACTTCAACTAGTGTGTAGCAGGCACAGTGAAGTTGTTCCTGTGGCACATACACCAATTGAAGTAGAAGCTTATGATAGTGATCATGAAGTTTCGGATCGTCACTAATGTACCTCGAGGGTGACAAGGATGCGATTACTCGAGTGGTACAGAATCCTGTCTTGAAGGTCATGTTACTAGACAACAATGAACCCACGAGCTATGGAGAAGCGATGGTGGGCCCGGATTCCGGACGAATGGCTCGAGGCCATAAAATCCGAGAAAGGATCCATGACTTTGGTGGACTTGCCCAATGATCGGCAAGCCATTGAGATAAATGGATCTTTAAGAAGAAGACGGACGTGATGGTAATGTCACCATCTATGAAGCTCGACTTGTATGCAAGAGTTTTCACAAGTTCAAGGAGTTGACTACGATGAGATTTTCTCACCAGTAGCGATGCTTAAGTCCGTCGGAATCATGTTAGCATTAGCTGCATTTATGAAATCTGGCAGATGGATGTCAAGACGAGGTTCCTTACCACTTCAGAAGGAAAGGTTGTATGTGATACAATCGAAAGTTTTTGTCGATCCTAAGGATGCTAAAGGTATGCTGGCTCCAAATGATCCTTCTAAGGACCGGAGTAAGCATCTCGAGTTGGAATGTGCGCTTTGATGAGATGATCAAGGATTTTGGGTTTATACAAAGTTTATGAGAAACTTGTATTTCCAAAGAAGTGAGTGGGAGCACTATAGAATTTCTGATGAGTATATGTTGTTGACATATTGATGATGAGAAATGATGTAGAATTTCTATAAAGCATATAGGGTTGTTTGAAAAGTGTTTTTCAATGGAAAACCTGGATTAGGCTACTTGAACAATAAGCATCAAGATCCATAAGATAGATCAAAATGTTTAATAATACTTTCAAATGAGCACATATTTTGACATAATCTTGAAAGTGTTCAAGATGGATCACCAAAGAAGGAGTTCTTGCCTGAGTTGTAAGGTATGAAGTTAAGAGTTAAAGCTCTCACCATGGTAGAAGAGAGGAAAGGACGAAGGTCGCCCCTATGCTTCAGACGAGGCTCTACAAAGATGCTATACTGTGTACCGCACCGAAGTGTGCCTTGCCATGAGTCACTATAGGTACAAGAATGATCCAGAATGGATCATTGGACAGCGGTCAAAATTGTCCTTGGAGTAAATAAGGACATGTTTCTCGATTATGGAGGTGATAAAGAGTTCATGAAGGGTTACGCCGATGCAAGCTTTAACACCTATCCAATGACTCTAAGTAGCAAACAGGATACGATAGTGGAACAACTATTTGGAATAGCTCCAAGTGGAGCGTGGAAGCAGATTTACAATATGACCTAGAGATTTGTAGTACACACGGATCTGAATGTTGCAGATCCGCTGACTAAAACTTCTCTCTCAAGCAAAACATGATCAAACCCCGTAACTCATTGAGTCTTAATCACATGATGATGTGAACTAGTTTAATGACACTAGTAAACTTTTGATGTTGGTCACATGGTGATGTGACTCAGAGTGTTAATCACATGGCGATGTGAACTAGATTATTGACTCTAGTGCAAGTGGGAGACTGTTGGAAATATGCCCTAGAGGCAATAATAAATTAGTTATTATTATATCTCCTTGTTCATGATAATCGTTTATTATCCATGCTATAATTGTATTGATAGGAAACTCAGATACATGTGTGGGTACATAGACAACACCATGTCCCTAGTAAGCCTCTAGTTGACTAGCTCGTTGATCAATAGATGGTTACGGTTTCCTGACCATGGACATTGGATGTCGTTGATAAAGGGATCACATCATTAGGAGAATGATGTGATGGACAAGACCCAATACTAAGCCTAGCACAAAGATCGTAGTTCGTATGCTAAAGCTTTTCTAAATGTCAAGTATCATTTCCTTAGACCATGAGATTGTGCAACCCCGGATACCGAGGAATGCTTTGGTGTACCAAACGCCACAACGTAACTAGGTGGCTATAAAGGTGCATTACAGGTATCTCCGAAAGTGTCTGCTGGTTGGCACGAATCGAGATCGATTTGTCACTCCGCTGACGGAGAGGTATCTCTGGCCCACTCGTAGGACATCATCATATCAGTACAATGTGATCAAGGAGTTGATCACGGATGATGTGTTACGGAACGAGTAAAGAGACTTGCCGTAACGAGATTGAACAAGGTATCGGATACCGACGATCGAATCTCGGCAAGTGCAATACCGCTAGACAAAGAGAATTGTATACGGATTGATTGAGTCCTTGACATCGTGGTTCATCCGATGAGATCATCGTGGAACATGTGGGAGCCAACATGGGTATCCAGATCCCGCTGTTGGTTATTGACCGAGAACGCCTCGGTCATGTCTACATGTCTCCCAACCCGTAGGGTCTATACACTTAAGGTTCATGACGCTTAGGGTTATAAAGGAAGTTTGTATGTGATTACCGAATGTTGTTCGAGTCCCGATGAGATCCCGGACGTCACGAGGAGTTCCGGAATGGTCCGGAGGTAAAGATTTATATATGGGAAGTCCTGTTTTGGTCACCGAAAAGTTTCGAGTTTTTTCAGATCGCACGACCACCGGAGGGTCCTGGGTCCACCAAGTGGGGCCACCAACCCCAGAGGCTGCGTGGGCCAAGTGTGGAGGGAACCAGCCCCAAGGGGCTGGTGCGCCCCACAAGAGGCCCAAGGCAAGGGAGAGGGGAGGGGCAACCCTAGGGCAGATGGGCCCTAAGGCCCATCTAGTGGGCGCCTCCTCTCCCTCCCCTTGGCCGCCCCTAGATGGGATCTAGGCTGGCCGCACCCCTTGGGGTGGGAACCCTAAGGGGCAGCCCCCTTCTCCCTATATATAGTTGAGATTTGGGGCTTCCACACACATGAGTTCTCTCCTCTGGTGCAGCCCCGCCTCCTCCTCCTCCTCTCCCTTGGTGCTTGGCGGCCTCTGCGGATTGCCACGCCTCCACCACCACCACGCTGTTGTGCTGCTGCTGGATGGAGTCTTCTCAACCTCTCCCTCTCCTTGCTGGATCAAGGCATGGGAGACGCCACCGGCTGTACGTGTGTTGAACGCGGAGGTGCCGTCTGCTCGCACTAGGATCTCCGTGATTTGGATCACGACGAGTACGAATCCTTCAACCCTGCTCTCATGAACGCTTCCGCTTAGCGATCTACAAGGGTATGTAGATGCACTCTCCTTCCTCGCTGCTAGTTTCTCCATAGATGGATCTTGGTGACACGAGGAAAATTTTGAATTTCTGCCACGCTCCCCAACAAAGGGCATCATGAGCTAGGTCTATTATGAGATTCTTTGCACGAGTAGAACACAAAGTAGTTGTGGGTGTTGATGTTGTTCAATATGCTTACCGCTATTAGTCCAATCTTGTTTCGACGGTATTGTGGGATGAAGCGCCCGGACCGACCTTACACGCATTTCACGTGAGACAGTTCCACTCTACCGACATGCACTTGGTGCATAAGGTGGCTAGCGGTGCCGCCTCCCACTTTAGTCGGAACGGATTCGATGAAAAGGGTCCTTATGAAGGGTAAATAGCAATTGTCATATCACGCTGTGGTTTTATGAGGTAAGAAACGTTTGCTAGAAACCCATAGCAGCCATCAGAAACATGCAAACAACAATTAGAGGACGCCTAACTTGTTTTTGCAGGGTATGCTATGTGATGTGATATGGCCAAGAAGAATGTGATGAATGATATGTGATGTATGAGATTGATCATGTTCTTGTAATAGGAATCACGACTTGCATGTCGATGAGTATGACAACCGCAGGAGCCATAGGAGTTGTCTTTATTTATTGTATGACCATGTGTCATTAAACAACGCCATGTAATTACTTTACTTTATTGCTAACCGCAGCCATAGTAGTAGAAGTAATAGTTGGCGAGACAACTTCATGAAGACACGATGATGGAGATCATGGTGTCATGCCGGTGACGATGATGATCATGGAGCCCCGAAGATGGAGATCAATGGAGCTATATGATATTGGCCATATCATGTCACTACTATATAATTGCATGTGATGTTTATTATGTTTATGAATCTTGTTTACTTAGAACGACGGTAGTAAATAAGATGATCCTTACAACAATTTCAAGAAGTGTTCTCCCTAACTGCGCACCGCTATAAAGTTCGTCGCTTCTAAGCACCACGTGATGATCGGGTGTGATGGATTCTTATGTTCACATACAACGGTGTAAGACAGATTTACACACGCTAAACACTTAGGGTTAACTTGACGAGCCTAGCATGTACAGATATGGCCTCGAACACGAGACCGAAGGTCGAGCATGAGTCGATAGTAGATACGATCAACATGAAGATGTTCACCGATGATGACTAGTCCGTCTCACGTGATGATCGGACACGCCTAGTTGACTCGGATCATGTAATCACTTAGATGACCGAGGGATGTCTATCTCGAGTGGGAGTTCATAAGATGAACTTAATTATCTTGAACATAGTCAAAAGACCTTTTGCAAATTATGTCGAAGCTCGCGCTTTAGTTCCACTGCTTAGATATGTTCCTAGAGAAAATATAGTTGAAAGTTGACAGAGCGATTATGCGGACAGAGATAGCTTATGTCCTTAATGCACCGCCAGTGTGTTGAACCCCAAACGCCGCCTGTGGATGTTGCTAACATCGACATACACGCTTTGATAACTACGTGATAGTTCAGCTTAAACGGTTTAAGAGTTGAGGCACCAAAGACGCTTTTCAAATATCGCGAACATATGAGATGTTTCGAGGGCTTAAATTGGGATTTCAGGCTCGTGCTCACGCCAAGAGGTATAAGACCTCCGACAATTTTCTTAGCCTACAAACTAAGGGAGAAAAGCTCAATCGTTGAGCTTGTACTCAGATTGTCCGAGTGCAACAATCACTTGAATCGAGGGAGTTGATCTTCCGATGAGATAGTGATGTTTCTCCAAAGTCATTGCCACCAAGCTGCTAGAAGCTTCGTGATGAACTATAACATATCAGGATAGATATGATGATCCTTGAGCTATTCGCAATGTTCGACACCGCCAAAAGTAAAAATCAAGAAGGAGCATCAATTGTTGATGGTTGGTGAAACCACTAGTTTCAAGAAGCGCAAGGGCAAGAAGGGACACTTCATGAAACGGCAAATCAGCCGCTGCTCCAAAGGAAGAAACCCAAGGTTGAACCCAAACCCGAGACTAAGTGCTTCGCCATAAGGGAACAGCCATCGGAGCAGAATTACCCTAGATACTTGGTAGATAAGAAGGCTGGCAAGGTCGATAGAAGTATATTGATATACAAGATGTTAATGTGTACTTTACTAGTACTCCTAGTAGCACCAGGGTATTAGATACCGTTCGTTGCTAAGTGTTAGTAACTCAAATAAAAGCTATGGAATAAACGGAGACTAGCTAAAGGTGAGCTGACGAAATGTGTTGAAGTGTTTCCAAAGTTGATGTGATCAAGCATCGACACTCCCTCTACCATCAAGATTAATATTAAACCAGAATAATTGTCATTTGGTGTTTATGCTGAGCATAGACATGATTGGATTATGTCTGTCGTAATACGGTTATTCATTTAAGGAGAATAATGGTTACTCAATTTATTTGAATAATACCTTCAATGGTCTTGCACCTAAAGGAATGGTTTATTGAATCTCGATCGAGTGATACACATTTTCATGCCAAAAGATATAAGATAGTAATGATAGTACCACTTACTGTGGCAATCGCCATGTAAGTCATATTGGTGTAAAACGATGAAGAAGCTCCATGTTGATGGATCTTTGACTCACTGCTTTTGAAAAGTTTGAGACATGCTAACCATATCTATTGGTGTATATGCATGAAGAAACTCCATGCAAATGGACCGCTTGGACTCACTTGATTTTGAATCACTTGAGACATGCAAATCATACCACGGGCAAGATGACCGAAAGCCTGCTTTCAAAGAAATGGAACAAGAAAGCAACTTGTTGGAAGTAATACATTTTGATGTGTGCAGTCCAATGAATGTTGAGGCATGCAGTGAATATCGTTATGTTCTTACTTCACGATGATTCGAGTAGATGTTGAGTATATTTACTTGATGAAACACAAGTCTGAATTATTGAATGGTTCAAGTAATTTCAGAGTGAAGTTTAAGATCTTCGTGACAAGAGGATAGAATGTCTATGATATGATCATAGAGATGAATATCTGAGTTACGAGTTTTGGCACACAATTAAGACATTGTGCAAATTGTTTCACAATTAATACCGCCTATAACACCATAGTGTGATGGTGTGTCCGAACATCATAGTTGCACTCTATTGATATGGTGCGTACTATGATATCTCTTATCGAATTACCACTATCGCTCATGGGTTAGGCATTAGAGACAACCGCACTCACTTTAATAGGGCACCACGTAATTCCATTTGAGACGACACCGCTTGGAGAAACCTAAGTTGTCGCTTTCTTAAAAGTTTGGGGCTGCGACGCTTATGTGGAAAAGTTTCAGGTTGATAAGCTCGAACCCAAAGCGGATAAAATGCATCTTCATAGGACACCCAAAACAGTTGGGTATACCTCCTAATTCAGATCCGAAAGCAATAGGGATTGTTTCTTGAATCGGTCCTTTCTCGAGGAAAAGTTCGCCTCGAAAGTTGAGGGAGGATGGTGGAGACTTGATGAGGTTATTGGACCGCACTTCAACTAGTGTGTAGCAGGCACAGTGAAGTTGTTCCTGTGGCACATACACCAATTGAAGTAGAAGCTTATGATAGTGATCATGAAGTTTCGGATCAAGTCACTAATGTACCTCGAGGGTGACAAGGATGCGATTACTTCGAGTGGTACAAGAATCATGTCTTGAAGGTCATGTTACTAGACAACAATGAACCTACGAGCTATGGAGAAGCGATGGTGGGCTCGGATTTCGACGAATGGCTCGAGGCCATAAAATCCGAGAAAGGATCCATGACTTTGGTGGACTTGCCCAATGATCGGCAAGCCATTGAGATAAATGGATCTTTAAGAAGAAGACGGATGTGGATGGTAATGTCACCATCTATGAAGCTCGACTTGTATGCAAGAGTTTTCACAAGTTCAAGGAGTTGACTACGATGAGATTTTCTCACCAGAGCGATGCTTAAGTCCGCTCGGAATCATGTTAGCATTAGCTGCATTTATGAAATCTGGCGATGGATGTCAAGACGAGTTTCCTTACCACTTCGTAAGGAACGGTTGTATGTGATACAATCAGAAAGTTTTTGTCGATCCTAAGGATGCTAAAGGTATGCTGGCTCCAATGATCCTTCTAAGGACCGGAGTAAGCATCTCGGAGTTGGAATGTGCGCTTTGATGAGATGATCAAAGATTTTGGGTTTATACAAAGTTTATGAGAAACTTGTATTTCCAAAGAAGTGAGTGGGAGCACTATAGAATTTCTGATGAGTATATGTTGTTGACATATTGATGATCAGAAATGATGTAGAATTTCTAGAAAGCATATAGGGTTGTTTGAAAAGTGTTTTTCAATGGAAAACCTGGATTAGGCTACTTGAACAATAAGCATCAAGATCTATAAGATAGATCAAAATGTTTAATAATACTTTCAAATGAGCACATGTTTTGACATAATCTTGAAAGTGTTCAAGATGGATCACCAAACAAGGAGTTCTTGCCTGAGTTGTAAGGTATGAAGTTAAGAGTTAAAGCTCACCACGGTAGAAGAGAGAGAAAGGACGAAGGTCGCCCCTATGCTTCAGATTTAGGCTCTATAAAGATGATATGCTGTGTACCGCATCGAAGTGTGCCTTGCCATGAGTCACTATAGGTACAAGAATGATCCAGAATGGATCATTGACAGCGTCAAAATTGTCCTTGGAGTAAATAAGGACATGTTTCGATTATGGAGGTGATAAAGAGTTCGCGAAAGGGTTACGCCGATGCAAGCTTTAACACCTATCCGAATGACTCTAAGTAGCAAACAGGATAATGATAGTGGAACAACTATTTGGAATAGCTCCAAGTGGAGCGTGGAAGCAGATTTACAATATGACCTATAGAGTTGTAAAGTACACACGGATCTGAATGTTGCAGATCCGCTGACTAAAACTTCTCTCAAGCAAAACATGATCAAACCCCGTAACTCATTGAGTCTTAATAACATGATGATGTGAACTAGTTTAATGACACTAGTAAACTTTGGATGTTGGTCACATGGTGATGTGACTGTGAGTGTTAATCACATGGCGATGTGAACTAGATTATTGACTCTAGTGCAAGTGGGAGACTGTTGAAATATGCCCTAGAGGAAATAATAAATTAGTTATTATTATATTTCCTTGTTCATGATAATCGCTTATTATCCATGCTATAATTGTATTGATAGGAAACTCAGATACATGTGTGGGTACATAGACAACACCATGTCCCTAGTAAGCCTCTAGTTGACTAGCTCGTTGATCAATAGATGGTTACGGTTTCCTGACCATGGACATTGGATGTCGTTGATAAAGGGATCACATCATTAGGAGAATGATGTGATGGACAAGACCCAATACTAAGCCTAGCACAAAGATCGTAGTTCGTATGCTAAAGCTTTTCTAAATGTCAAGTATCATTTCCTTAGACCATGAGATTGTGCAACTCCTGATACCGAGGAATGCTTTGGTGTACCAAACGCCACAACGAATCGGGTGGCTATAAAGGTGCATTACAGTATCTCCGAAAGTGTCTGCATGGTTGGCACGAATCGAGATCGATTTGTCACTCCGTTGACGGAGAGGTATCTCTGCCCACTCGGTAGGACATCATCATATCAGTACAATGTGATCAAGGAGTTGATCACGGATGATGTGTTATGGAACGAGTAAAGAGATTTGCCGTAACGAGATTGAACAAGGTATCGGATACCGACGATCAATCTCGGCAAGTGCAATACCGCTAGACAAAGGGAATTGTATACGGATTGATTGAGTCCTTGACATCGTGGTTCATCCGATGAGATCATCGTGGAACACGGGGAGCCAACATGGGTATCCAGATCCCGCTGTTGGTTATCGACCGGAGAACGCCTCGGTCATGTCTACATGTCTCCCAACCCGTAGGGTCTACACACTTAAGGTCTGGCGATGCTAGGGTTATAAAGGAAGTTTGTATGTGATTACCGAATGTTGTTCGAGTCCTGATGAGATCCCTGACGTCACGAGGAGTTCCGAATGGTCCGGAGGTAAAGATTTATATATGGAAGTCATGTTTTGGTCACCGAAAAGTTTCAGTTTTTTCAGAATATACGGGACCACTGGAGGGTCCTGTGGGTCCACCAAGTGGGGCCACCAACCCTGTAAGGCTGGGTGGGCCAAGTGGGAGGGAACCAGCCCCAAGGGGCTGGTGCGCCCACAAGAGGCCCAAGGCAAGGGAGAGTGGAGGGGCAACCCTAGGGCAGATGGGCCCCAAGGCCCATCTAGTGGGCGCCTCTCCCTCCCTGGCCGCCCCCAGATGGGATCTAGGGCTGGCCGCACCCCTTGGGGTGGGAACCCTAAAGGGGCGCAGCCCCCTCTCCCCTATATATAGTTGAGATTTGGGGCTGCCACACACATGAGTTCTCTCCTCTGGTGCAGCCCCGCCTCCTCCTCCTCCTCTCCCTTGGTGCTTGGCGAACCCCGCAGGATTGCCACGCCTCCACCACCACCACGCCACAGTGCTGCTGCTGGATGGAGTCTTCTCAACCTCTCCTCTCTCCTTGCTGGATCAAGGCATGGGAGACGCCACCGGCTGTACGTGTGTTGAACGCGGAGGTGCCGTCTGCTCGCACTAGGATCTCCGTGATTTGGATCACGATTTAGTACGACTCCTTCAACCCTGCTTCATGAACGCTCCGCTTAGCGATCTACAAGGGTATGTAGATGCACTCTCCTTCCTCGCTAGTTTCTCCATAGATGGATCTTGGTGACACGAGGAAAATTTTGAATTTCTGCACGCTCCCCAACAGCACTTACATGTCGGTCATCAACACTCGCGGTTTTGGCCGATTCTGTCCTGTTTCTTGAACTATTACTCATAGTTTTGGGGTCCGGGAGTGATTTCCAAGATTGACGATCCCCGGGGTACCTTTACGTGTCCGTCAATAATCACAGTTTTGGCCAATTCTGAACCGCTTTCATGGACAATTACTCATTGTTTAGGGTTCCGGCGATTTCCATAGTTGTCGAACCACAAGGTGTGTTTACGTGTCGGTCATCAACACTCGCTTTTGGCCGATTCTCGACCGCTTTCATGGACTATTACATTGTTTTGGGCTCCTGTAGTAATTACCACGATTAACTAACTCCGGGTGCGCTTACGGTCGGTCATCAATGCTCACAGCTTTGGCGACTTCGCCCATTTCGTGGACTATTACTCACCGCTATACCCAAGCGATTTCATAGTTGTTGAACGCCATGGTGCGCTTACGTGTTGGTCATCAACACTCGCGTTTTTGTCGATTCTGGCTGTTTCGTGGACTATTACTCACCGCTTTGGGTTCACGGCGATTTCCATGGTTGTCAAACCCCAAGGTGCGCTTTACGTGTCGGCTATCAACAATCGCAGTTTTGGCCGATTCTCGCCCGCTTTTGACTCACATCAGTTTGGGGTCCCAGAGTGATTTCCACGATTGACGTAACCTCGGTGCGCGACGTGTTGGTCATCAACACTCACAATTTTTGCCGATTCTGGTCCGCTTGCGCACTATTACTCACCGCTTTAGGGTCCCAAAGCGATCCTGTGGGTGCATTTACGCGTCACCGTCAACACTCACAGCTTTTGGCCACTTTCGCCCGCTTTAGGGTCCCGGCTTACTTCCATAGTTATTGAACGCCAAGGTGCGCTTACTCGCCTCATCAACACTCAAAGTTTTAACTGATTCTGCCCGCTTCATGAACTATTACTCGCTATTTTGGGGTCCCGAGTGATTTCCACGATCAACAAACCTGGGGTGCGCTTACGCAGGTCATCAACACTCATAGTTTTGGCCGATTCTGGCCCGTTTCGTGGACTGTTACTCACTGTTTTGGGGTCCCAGAGTGATTTCCACGATTAACGAACCCTGGGGTGCGCTTACGTCTCGGTCATCAACACTTGTGGTTTTGGCCGATTCTGTCCTGTTTCGTGGACTATTACTCACTGTTTTGGGCTCCCGGAGTGATTACCACGATTAACAAACCCCGGGGTGCACTGACATGTCGGTCATCAACACTCACAGTTTTGGCCAATTCTGGCCCATTTCATTGACTATTACTCACTGTTTTGGGCTGCCGGACTGATTTCCACGATTAACTAACCCCGGGCGCTGCTTTTACGGTTTCGGTCATCAACACTCGCGTTTTGGCCGATTCTATCCCGTTTCTTGGACTATTACTCACTGTTTTGAGGTCCCGGAGTGATTTCCACAATTAAAGAACCCCGCAGTGCGTTTACGTGTCGGTCATCAACACTCGCGTTTTTGGCCGATTCTGGACCGTTTCATGGACTATTACTCACTGTTTTGGGCTCCCAGAGTAATTACCACGATTAATGAACTACGGGTGCGCCACGTGTTGGTCATCAACACTCATAGTTTTGGCTAATTCTGGCCCATTTCATGGACTATTACTCACCGCTTACGGTCCCGGCGATTTTCATAGTTGTTGAACGCTAAGGTGCGCTTACGTGTTGGTCATCAACACTCGCGTTTTTGTCGATTCTGGCTGTTTCGTGGACTATTACTCACCGCTTTGGGTTCACGGGTGATTTCAAGGTTGTCAAACCCCAAGGTGCGCTTTGTCGGTTATCAACAATCGCAGTTTTGGCCGATTCTCGCCCGCTTTTGACTCATTACTCAGCTTTTGGGGTCCCAGAGTGATTTCCACGATTGATTTAACCTCGGTGCGCTACGTGTTGGTCATCAACACTCACAATTTTTGCCGATTCTGGTCCGCTTCGCACTATTACTCACCGCTTTAGGGTCCCAAAGCGATCCTGTGGGTGCGCGACGTCACCGTCAACACTCACAGCTTTTGGCCAATTTCGCCCGCTTTGGGGTCCCGGTTTATTTCCATAGTTATTGAACGCTAAGGTGCGCTTACGTGTCTCATCAACACTCAAAGTTTTAACCGATTCTGGCCCGCTTCATGAACTATTACTCACTATTTTGGGGTCCCGGAGTGATTTCCACGATCAACAAACCTGTGGTTGCGCTTACGCAGGTCATCAACACTCACAGCTTTTGGCCGATTCTCGCCCGCTTCGCGGACTATTACTCACCGCTTTGGGGTCCCGGCGATTTCCACGATTAACGAACCCTGGGGTGCGCTTATGTCTCGGTCATCCACACTTGTGGTTTTGGCCGATTCTGGCCTGTTTCGTGGACTATTACTCACTGTTTTGGGCTCCCGGAGTGATTACCATGATTAACAAACCCCGGGGTGCGCTTACATGTCGGTCATCAACACTCACAGTTTTGTCCAATGCTGGCCCATTTCATGGACTATTACTCACTGTTTTGGGCTGCCGGAGTGATTTTTCCACGATTAACGAACCCCGGGGCGCGCTTAAGTGTCGGTCATCAACACTCGCGGTTTTGGCCGATTCTATCCCGTTTCTTGGACTACTACTCACTGTTTTGGGGTCCCAGAGTGATTTCCACAATAAAAGAACCCCGCAGTGCGTTGACGTGTCGATCATCAACACTCACAGTTTTGGCCGATTCTGGCCCGTTTCGTGGACTATTACTCACTGTTTTGGGCTGCCGGAGTGATATCCATGACTAACGAACCCCGGGGTGCACTTACATGTCGGTCATCAACACTCGCGGTTTTGGCCGATTCTGTCCTGCTTTTGACTATTACTCACCGCTTTGGGGTCCGGAGTGATTTCCAAGATTGATGATCCCCGGGTGCCTTTTACGGTCTGTCGTCAACAATCACAGTTTTGGCTAATTCTGAACCGTTTCGTGGACAATTACTCACTGTTTAGGGGTTCCAAAGCGATTTCCATAGTTGTCGAACCACAAGGTGTGTTTACGTGTCGGTCATCAACACTCGCTTTTGGTCGATTCTCGACCATTTCATGGACTATTACTCACTGTTTTGGACTCCCGAGTATTTACCACGATTAACTAACTCCGGGTGAGCTTACGGTCGGTCATCAACACTCACAGTTTTGACCAATTCTCGCCCATTTCGTGGAATATTACTCACCATTTACGGTCCCGGTTTATTTCCATAGTTGTTGAACGCTAAGGTGCATTTACGTGTTGGTCATCAACACTCGCGTTTTTGTCCATTCTGGCTGTTTCGTGGATTATTACTCACCGCTTTGGGTTCATGAAGCGATTTCCATGGTTGTCAAACCCCAAGGTGCGCTTTACGCCCTGCTTATCAACAATCGCAGTTTTGGCCGATTCTCGCCCGCTTTTGGATCATACTCAGTTTTGGGGTCCCAGAGTGATTTCCATGATTGACGAACCTCGGGTGCGCTTTACGTGTTGGTCATCAACAGTCACAATTTTTGCCGATTCTGGTCCGCTTGCACTATTACTCACCGCTTTAGTGTCCCAAAGCGATCCTGTGGGTGCGCGACGTGTCACCGTCAACACTCACAGTTTTGCCAATTTCGCCCGCTTTGGGGTCCCGGCGATTTCCATAGTTATTGAACGCTAAGGTGCGCTTACGTGTCTCATCAACACTCAAAGTTTTAACCGATTCGCCCGCTTCATGACCTATTACTCACTATTTTGGGGTCCCGGAGTGATTTCACGATCAACAAACCTGTGGGTGCGCTTACGTAGGTCATCAACACTCACAGCTTTTGGCCGATTCTGGCCCGCTTCGTGGACTATTACTCACTGCTTTGGGGTCCCGGCGATTTCCACGATTAACTAACCCCTGGGTGCGCTTACGCCTCGGGTCATCAACACTTGTGGTTTTGGCCGATTCGCCTATTTCGTGGACTATTACTCACTGTTTTGGGCTCCCGGAGTGATTACCACGATTAACAAACCCCGGGGTGCACTTACATGTCGGTCATCAACACTCACGCTTTTGGCTAATTCGCCCATTTCATGGACTATTACTCACTGCTTTGGGCTGCCGGAGTGATTTTTCCACGATTAACTAACCCCGGGCGCGCTTTACGTGTCGGTCATCAACACTCACGGTTTTGGCCGATTCTATCCCGCTTTGACTACTACTCACCGTTTTGGGGTCCCGGAGTGATTTCCACAATTAAAGAACACCGCAGTTAGCGCTTACGGTCGGTCATCAACCTCACAGCTTTGGCCGATTCTCGCCCGCTTGTGGACTATTACTCACCGCTTTGGGCTGCCGGAGTGATATCCATGATTAACGGGCCGGGTGCACTTACATGTCGGTCATCAACACTCGCGGTTTTGGCCGATTCTGTCCTGCTTTTTGACTATTACTCACAATTTTGGGGTCCGGAGTGATTTCCAAGATTGACGATCCTCGGGTGCCTTTACGTGTCTGTCAACAACAATCACAGTTTTGGCTAATTTGAACCGCTTCGTGGACAATTACTCACCGTTTAGGGTTCCGGCGATTTCATAGTTGTCGAACCACAAGGTGTGTTTACGTGTCGGTCATCAACACTCGCTTTTGGCCGATTCTGACCGCTCCATGGACTATTGCTCACTGTTTTGGACTCCCTGAGTAATTACCACGATTAACGAACTCGCGCGCTTACGGTCGGTCATCAACACTCACAGCTTTGGCCAATTCGCCCATTTCGTGGACTATTACTCACCGCTTACGGTCCCGGCGATTTATAGTTGTTGAACGCCAAGGTGCGCGACGTGTTGGTCATCAACACTCGCGTTTTTGTCGATTCTGGCTGTTTCGTGGACTATTACTCACCGCTTTGGGTTCACGGCGATTTCCATGGTTGTCAAACCCCAAGGTGCGCTTTACGTGTCGTTATCAACAATCGCAGCTTCGCCGATTCGCCCGCTTTGGACTATTACTCAGCTTTTGGGGTCCTAGAGTGATTTCCACGATTGACGAACCTCGGTGCGCTACGTGTTGGTCATCAACACTCACAATTTTTTCCGATGCTGGTCCGCTTGCGCACTATTACTCACCGCTTTAGGGTCCCAAAGCGATCCTGTGGGTGCGCTACGTGTCACCGTCAACACTCATAGTTTTGGCCAATTCTGTCCCGCTTTGGGGTCCCGGCGATTTCCATAGTTATTGAACGCTAAGATGCGCTTTACGTGTCTCATCAACACCGAAAGTTTTAACCGATTCTCGCCCGCTTCATGAACTATTACTCACTATTTTGGGGTCCTCGGAGTGATTTCCACGATCAACAAATCCAGGTGCGCTTACGTAGGTCATCAACACTCACAGTTTTTGCCGATTCGCCCTTTTCATGGACTATTACTCACTGCTTTGGGGCCCCGGAGTGATTTGCACGATTAACTAACCCCGAGTGTGTTTACGGTCACCATCAACACTCACAGCTTTGGCCGCTTCGCCCGCTTTCATGGACTATTATCGCTGTTTTGGGCTCCGGAGTGATTTCACGATAAACGAACCCCGGGTGCGCTTACGGTCGGTCATTAACACTCACAGCTTTGGCCGATTCTGGCCCGCTTCATGGACTACTACTCACTGTTTTGGGCTCCTGAGTGATTTCCACGATTAACTAACCCTGGGTGCGCTACGCCTCGGCCATAAACACTCACAGTTTTTGCCGATTGAGGCCCGCTTTGTTGACTATTACTCGTATTTTGGGGTCCCGAGGTGATTTCACGATTAACTAACCCCGAGATGTGTTTACGGTCGGTCATCAACACTCATAGTTTTGGCCGATTCTCGCCCGCTTCATGCACTATTACTCACCGCTTTGGGGCCCCGAGTGATTTCCATGATTAACGAACCTCGAAAAGGCTTAGTTGTCGGTCATTCACACTCACAAGATATGCCGATTCTGGCCCGCTGTGGACTATTACCCACCGCTCGGCCTCAGAGTGATTTCCATGATTAACGAACCGCGAGCTGCGCTTTACGGTCGCTCATCAACACTTCCGTTTTGGCCGATTCTAGCCCGCTTTTCGACTATTACTCACTGTTTTGGGGCCCCGGAGTGATTTGCACGATTAACGAACCTCGCGGTGTGTTTACGTGTCAGTCATCAACACTCACAGTTTTGGCTGTTTTTGGCCCGTTTCATGGACTATTACTGGCTGTTTTGGGCTCCCTGAGTGATTTCCACGATAAACGAACCGCGGGATGCGTTTACGTGTCGGTCATTAACACTCACAGTTTTGGCTGATTCTGGCCAGTTTCATGGACTATTACTCACAGTTTTGGGCTCCCAGAGTGATTTCCATGATTTACAAACCCTGGGGTGCGCTTACGCCGGGTCATCAACACTCATAGTTTTGGCCGATTCTCGCAGTTTCATGGACTATTACTCACTGCTTTGGGTTGCCGCAGTGATTACCACGATTAACTAACCCCGGTGCGCTTTACGTGTCGGTCATCAACATCGCGGTTTGGGCCGATTCTCGCCCGCTTTTGAATATTACTCACTATTTTGGGGTCCGGAGTGATTTCCACGATTGACGATCCTCGGGTGCGTTGACGGTCACCATCAACATTCACAATTTTGGCCAATTTGACCCGCTTCGTGGACTATTACTCACCGCTTTTGGGGTCCTGACTGATTTCCGGAATAACAAACCCCGGGTGCGCTTACGGTCGGTCATCAACACTCACAGCTTTGGTCGATTCTGCCCCATTTCATGGACTATTACTCACAGTCTTGGGCAACGGAGTGATTTCCACGGTTAACGAACCCTAGGGTGCGTTTACGTGTTGGTCATTAACATTCAAAGTTTTGGCCGATTCTTGCCCGTTTCATGGACTATTACCGACTGTTTTGGGCCCGGAGTGATTTCCATGATAAACGAACCCCGGTTACGCTTACGTGTCGGCCATTAACACTCACAGCTTTTTGCCGATTCTCCCCGCCTCGTGGACTATTATCGACTGCTTTGGGGCCCGGAGTGATTACCACGACTAACTAACCCCGGTGCTTTTACGTGCCGGGTCATTAACATTCACAGCTTATACCGATTCTAGCCCGCTTCATGGACTATTACCCACTAATTTGGGATCCCGAGAGATTTCCACGATTAACAAACCCCGGGTGTGCTTACGGTTTCATCATCAACACTTGCGGTTTTGGCTGATTCTAGCCCGCTTTTGACTATTACTCACCGTTTTAAGGCCCCGGAGTGATTTGCATGATTACCGAACCCTGTGGTGTGTTTACGTGTCGGTCATCAACACTCACGCTTTTGGCCATTTCGCCCGCTTCGTGGACTATTATCGCTGTTTTGGGCCCTCGAGTGATTTCACGATAAACGAACCCCGGGTGCGCGACGTGTCGGTCATTAACACTCATATTTTTGGCCGATTCTAGCCCGCTTCATGGACTATTACTCACTGCTTTGGGCTCCCGGAGTGATTTCCACGCTTTATTTAACCCTAGGGTGCACTTACGGTCGGTCATCAACACTCATAGTTTTGGCCGATTCTGGCCCGCTTTTGGAATATTACTCACCGCTTTCGGTCCGGAGTGATTTATGATTAACGAACCCCGGGTGCGCGACGTATGGTCATCAAGACTCACGCTTTTGGCCGCTTGAGGCCCGCTTTGTGGACTATTACCGTGTTTTGGGGTCCCGGCGATTTCCATGATTAATGAACCCTGTGGTGCGCTTACGTGTCGGTCATCAACACTCACAATTTATGTCGATTCTGGCCCGCTTGTGGACTATTACCCATTGTTTTGGGCTCCTGCAGTGATTTCCACGATTAACGAACCACGGGGTGCGCTTACGTGTCGATCATCAACACTCGCGGTTTTGGCCGATTCTGGCCCATTTCTTCGACTATTACTCACTGATTTGGGGCCCGGGAGTGATTTGCACGATTAACAAACCCCGGGGTGCGTTTATGTGTCGGGCATCAACACTCATAGTTTTGGCCGATTCTGGCCCATTTCGTGGACTATTACTCACTGTTTTGGGCTCCCGGAGTAATTTCCACGATTAACAAACCCAGGATGCGTTTACGTGTAGGTCATCAACACTCACAGTTTTGGACGATTCTGGCCCGTTTTGTGGACTATTATTGACTGTTTTGGGCTCCCGGAGTGATTTCCACGATAAACGAACCCCGGGTGCGCTATATGTCGGTCATTAACACTCACAGCTTTTGGCCAATTATTGCCTCGCTTCATGGACTATTACTCACTGCTTTGGGCTCCCGGAGTGATTTCCACGATTTACGAAACCCTGCGTGCGCTTACGTGTTTGGTCATCAACACTCACGGTTTTGGCTGATTATGGCCTGCTTTCTGACTATTACTCACCGCTTTGAGGCCCCGGAGTGATTTCCATGATTAACTAACCCCGGTGCGCTTACGGTTCGGTCATCAACACTCACAGCTTTTGCCGATTCTCGCCTGCTTTTTGACTATTATCGACTGTTTTGGCCTCCCGAGTGAATTCCATGATAAATGAACCCTGGTGCGCGACGTGTCGGTCATTAACACTCACAGCTTTGGCGATTCTCGCCTGCTTCATGGACTATTACTCACTGCTTCGGCTCCCGAGTGATTTCCATGATTAACGAACCTCGAGTGCGCTTACGGTGGGTCATCAACACTCACAGCTTTAGCCGATTCTGCCCTTTTTGTGGACTATAACTCACCGCTTAGGAGTCCCAAACAATTTCCATAGTTGTTGAACCCAGAGGTGTGTTTACGTAGGTCATCAACACTCGCGTTTTTGTCGATTCTCGCCCATTTCGTGGACTATTACTCACCGCTTTGGGTTCACGGGCGATTTCCATGGTTGTCAAACCCCAAGGTGTGCTTACGGTCGGTCATCAATAATCGTAGTTTTGGCCGATTCTCGCCCGCTTTTGACTATTACTCAGCTTTTGGGGTCCCGAGTGATTTCACGATTGACGAACCCCGGTGCGCGCGACGTGTTGGTCATCCGCACTCACAATTTTGGCCGATTCTGGTCCGCTTGCGCAGATTACTCACCATTTTGGGGTCCCAAAGCGATTTCCACGATTGACAATCCTCGCGCGCTTTACGTGTCCGCTCACAACACTCACAGCTTTGGCCAATTCTCACCTGCTTCGTGGATTATTACTCACCGCTTTGGGGTCCCAAATCGATTTATAGTTGTTGAACGCAAAGATGCGCTTTACATGTCGGTCATCAACACTCACAGTTTTGGCCTATTCTGGCCCGTTTCGTGAACTATTACTCACTGTTTTGGGGTCCCAGAGTGATTTCCACGATTAACGAACCCCAGGGTGCGTTTATGTTTCGGTCATTAATACCCAGTGTTGTGGCCGATTCTGGCCCGTTTCGTGGACTATTACTCACTGTTTTGGGGTCCCGGGGTGATTTCCACGATTAATGAACCCCGGGGTGCGCTTACGTGTCGGTCATCAACACTCACGGTTTTGGCCGTTTCTGGCCCGTTTTGTGGACTATTACTCACTGTTTTGGGGCCCCGGAGTGATTTCCACGATTAAAGAACCCCGGGGTGCGTTTATGTGTCGGTCATGAACACTCACAGTTTTGGCCGATTCTGGCCCGTTTCGTGGACTATTACTCACTGTTTTGGCCTGCCGGAGTGATTTCCATGAGTTACGAAACCCAGGGTGCGCTTACGTGTCGGTCATCAACACTCACAGTTTTGGCCGATTCTGGCCCGTTTCGTGGACTATTACTCATTGTTTTAGGCCTCGAGTGATTTCCACGATTAACGAACCCCGGGTGCGCTTACGTGTTGGTCATCAACACTCACAATTTTGGCCGCTTCGCCCGCTTTGTGGACTATTACTCACCGCTTAAGGCCTCGGAGTGATTTCCACAATTAACGGACCTCGCGCGCTTACGCAGGTCATCAACACTCACAATTTTGGCCGATTCTGTCCGCTTGCACTATTACTCACCGCTTTGGCTTCCCAAAACGATTTCCACGATTGACGATCCCCGGGTGCGCGACGTGTCCGTCAAAACTCACAGCTTTGGCCAATTCGACCCGCTTCGTGGATTATTACTCACCGCTTTGGGGTCCCAACCGATTTATAGTTGTTGAATGCCAAGATGCGCTTACATCTCGATCATCAACACTCAAAATTTTAACCAATTCTGCCCATTTCATGAACTATTACTCACAGCTTTGGGGTCCCGAGTGATTTCCACGATTAACAAACCCAGTGTGCGCTTACGTGTCGATAATCAACTCTCACAGTTTTGGCCGATTTTGGCCCATTTCGTGAGTATTACTCACCGTTTTGGGGTCCGAGAGTGATTTCACCAAGAAACGAACCCCGGGTGCGCTCACATGTCGGTTATTAACACTCATAGTTGTGGCCGATTCCAGCCCGCTTGTGGACTATTACTCACCGTTTTGGGCTCCCGGAGTGATTACCGCGATTAACTAATCCCGGGTGCGCTTACGTGTCGGTCATCAACACTCGCGTTTTGGCTGATTCTCGCCAGTTTTTGACTATTACTCACTGTTTTGGGGTCAGGAGTGATTTACGATTGACGATCCCCGGTGCGCGACGTGTCCGCCGTCAACACTCATAGTTTTGGCCAATTCTCACCTGCTTTCGGGATTATTACTCACCGCTTAGGGGTCCCGGCGATTTTCATAGTAGTTGAACCCCAAGGTGTGTTTACGTGTTGGTCATTAACACTCGCGATTTTGTCGATTCTGCCCATTTCATGGACTATTACTCACCATTTTCGTTCATGACGCGATTTCCAAGGTTGTCAAACCCAAGGTGCGCTTATCCGTCGGTCATCAACACTCATAGTTTTGTCCGATTCTGCCCTGCTTCATGGGCTATTACTCAATTTTGGGGTCCCAGAGTGATTTCCACGATTGATGAACCCTGGTGCGCTTACGTGTTGGTCATCAACACTCACAATTTTGGCCGATTCTCGTCCATTTCGTGCACTATTACACACCGCTTTGGGGTCCCAAAGCGATTTCCATGATTGGCGCATCCCCGGTGCATTTACGTGTTCGTCGTCAACACTCATAGTTATGGCCAATTCTGGCCCGCTTTCATGGATTATTACTCACCGCTTAGGGGTCCCAAAGTGATTTCCATAGTTGTTGAACGCCAAGGTGCACTTATGTGTCGCATCATCAACACTCAAAGTTTTAACCGATTCTGGCCCGCTTCATGAACTATTACTCACTGTTTCGGGTCCCGGCGATTTACACGATTAACAAACCTGGGGTGCGCTTTCGTGTCGGTCATCAACACTCACGGTTTTGGCCGATTCTGGCCCGCTTCGTGGACTATTACTCACCGCTTTGGCCTCGCCGAGTGATTTCCATGAGTTACGAACCCTGTGGTGCGCTTTACGCGTCGGGTCATCAACACTCACAGCTTTGGCCGATTCTCGCCCGCTTGTGGACTATTACTCATTGTTTTAGGCCTCGAGTGATTTCCACGATCAACTAACCCCGGGTGCGCTTACGTGTTGGTCATCAACACTCACAATTTTGGCCGCTTCGCCCGCTTTGTGGACTATTACTCACCGCTTAAGGCTAGCTCCGGAGTGATTTCCACAATTAACGGACCCCGGTGCGCGACGCAGGTCATCAACACTCACAATTTTGGCCGATTCTTGTCCGCTTGCACTATTACTCACCGCTTTGGCTTCCCAAAGCGATTTCCACGATTGACGATCCTCGGCTGCGCGACGTGTCCGCTGCCAAAACTCACAGTTTTTGCCAATTCTGACCCGTTTCGTGGATTATTACTCACCGTTTTGGGGTCCCGAACCGATTTCCATAGTTTTTGAACGCCAAGATGCGCTTACATCTCGATCATCAACACTCAAAATTTTAACCAATTCTGGCCCATTTCATGAACTATTACTCACTGTTTTGGGGTCCCGGAGTGATTTCCACGATTAACAAACCCAGATGTGCGTTTACGTGTCGATAATCAACTCTCACAGTTTTGGCCGATTTTGGCCCATTTCGTGGAGTATTACTCACTGTTTTGGGGTCCCAGAGTGATTTCCACGAAGAAACGAACCCCGGGGTGCGTTCACATGTCGGTTATTAACACTCATAGTTGTGGCCGATTCCAGCCCGTTTCGTGGACTATTACTCACTGTTTTGGGCTCCCGGAGTGATTACCACGATTAACGAACCCTGGGGTGCGCTTACGGTCGGTCATCAACACTCGCGGTTTTGGCTGATTCTCGCCAGCTTTTGACTATTACTCACTATTTTGGGGTCAGGAGTGATTTACGATTGACGATCCTCGGGTGCGCGACGTGTCCGCTGTCAACACTCATAGTTTTGGCCAATTCTGACCTGCTTGTGGATTATTACTCACCGCTTAGGGGTCCCGCGATTTTCATAGTTGTTGAACCCCAAGGTGTGTTTACGTGTTGGTCATTAACACTCATGGATTTTGTCGATTCTGGCCTGCTTCATGGACTATTACTCACCATTTTGGGTTCATGAAGCGATTTCAAGGTTGTCAAACCCCAAGGTGCGCTTTATCGTCGGTCATCAACACTCATAGTTTTGTCCGATTCTGCCCTGCTTCGGGCTATTACTCAATTTTGGGGTCCCAGAGTGATTCCACGATTGATGAACCCTGCGCGCGCTTACGTGTTGGTCATCAACACTCACAATTTTGGCCGATTCTGGTCCATTTCGCACTATTACACACCGCTTTGGGGTCCCAAAGCGATTTCCATGATTGGCGCATCCTCGGGTGCATTTACGTGTTCGCCGTCAACACTCATAGTTATGGCCAATTCTGCCCGCTTCATGGATTATTACTCACCGCTTAGGGGTCCCAAAGTGATTTCCATAGTTGTTGAACGCCAAGGTGCACTTATGTGTCGATCATCAACACTCAAAGTTTTAACCAATTCTGGCCCGCTTCATGAACTATTACTCACTATTTCGGGTCCCAAGTGATTTACACGATTAACAAACCTGTGGGTGCGCTTTCGTTCGGTCATCAACACTCACGGTTTTGGCCGATTCGCCCGCTTCGTGGACTATTACTCACTGTTTTGGCCTCGCCGGAGTGATTTCCATGAGTTACGAACCCTGTGGTGCGCTTTATGTGTCGGCCATCAACACTCACAGTTTTGGCCGATTCTGCCCGCTTGCGGACTATTACTCATTGTTTTAGGCCTCGGAGTGATTTCCACGATCAACGAACCCTGGTGCGCTTACGCGTTGGTCATCAACACTCACAATTTTGGCCGCTTCGCCCGCTTTGTGGACTATTACTCACCGCTTAAGGCCCGGAGTGATTTACAATTAACGGACCCCGGTGCGCGACGCAGGTCATCAACACTCACAATTTTGGCCGATTCTTGTCCGCTTGCACTATTACTCACCGCTTTGGCTTCCCAAAGCGATTTCCACGATTGACGATCCTCGGCTTACGCGTCCGCCGCCAAACTCACAGCTTTTGCCAATTCTCACCTGCTTCGTGGATTATTACTCACCGCTTTGGGGTCCCAACCGATTTCCATAGTTTTTGAACGCCAAGATGCGCTTACATCTCGATCATCAACACTCAAAATTTTAACCAATTCTGGCCCATTTCATGAACTATTACTCACTGTTTTGGGGTCCCGAGTGATTTCACGATTAACAAACCCAGTGTGTGCTTACGTGTCGATAATCAACTCTCACAGTTTTGGCCGATTTTGGCCCATTTCGTGAGTATTACTCACTGTTTTGGGGTCCCAGAGTGATTTCCACGAAGAAACGAACCCCGGGGTGCGTTCACATGTCGGTTATTAACACTCATAGTTGTGGCCGATTCCAGCCCGTTTCGTGGACTATTACTCACTGTTTTGGGCTCCCGGAGTGATTACCACGATTAACGAACCCTGGGGTGCGCTTACGTGTCGGTCATCAACACTCGCGGTTTTGGCTGATTCTGGCCAGTTTTTTGACTATTACTCACTATTTTGGGGTCAGGAGTGATTTCACGATTGACGATCCCCGGGTGCGCTACGTGTCTGTCGTCAACACTCATAGTTTTGGCCAATTCTGACCTGCTTGTGGATTATTACTCACCGCTTAGGGGTCCCGCGATTTTCATAGTTGTTGAACCCCAAGGTGTGTTTACGGTTGGTCATTAACACTCATGGATTTTGTCGATTCTGGCCCGCTTCATGGACTATTACTCACCATTTTGGGTTCATGAAGCGATTTCAAGGTTGTCAAACCCTAAGGTGCGCTTTATCGTCGGTCATCAACACTCATAGTTTTGTCCGATTCTGCCCGCTTCGTGGGCTATTACTCAATTTTGGGGTCCCAGAGTGATTCCACGATTGATGAACCCTGGTGCGCTTTTGTTGGTCATCAACACTCACAATTTTGGCCGATTCTGGTCCATTTCGCACTATTACACACCGCTTTGGGGTCCCAAAGCGATTTCCATGATTGGCGCATCCTCGGTGCGCTTACGTGTTCGCCGTCAACACTATAGTTATGGCCAATTCTGGCCCGCTTCATGGATTATTACTCACCGCTTAGGGGTCCCAAAGGGATTTCCATAGTTGTTGAACGCCAAGGTGCACTTATGTGTCGATCATCAACACTCAAAGTTTTAACCGATTCTCGCCCGCTTTCATGAACTATTACTCACTGCTTCGGGTCCCAAGTGATTTACACGATTAACAAACCTGTGGGTGCGCTTGTGGTCGGTCATCAACACTCACAGTTTTGGCCGATTCTGGCCTGTTTCGTGGACTACTACTCACCGCTTTGGCCTGCCGGAGTGATTTATTAGTTACGAACCCTGTGGTGCGCTTTACGTGTCGGTCATCAACACTCACGCTTTGGCCGATTCTCGCCCGCTTCGTGGACTATTACTCATTGTTTTAGGCTCCGGAGTGATTTACACGATTAACAAACCTGTGGGTGCGCTTGCGTCGGTCATCAACACTTACGCTTTTGGCCGATTCTCGCCTTTTTCATGGACTATTACTCACTATTTTGGGGTCCCAGAGTGATTTACGATTAACGAACCCCGGCGCGCTACGCCTCGGCCATTAATAATCGCTGTTGTACGATTCTGGCCCGCTTCATGAACTATTACTCACCGTCTTGGGGTCCCGAGTGATTTCCACGATTAACTAACTCCTGGGTGCGCTTTTACGCTGCTCGGCCATCGACACTCACAGTTTTGGCCGCTTTAGCCCGCTTTGTGGACTATTACTCACTGTTTTGGGGCCCCGAGTGATTTCCATGATTAAAGAACCCCGGGTGCGCTTTATGTCGGTCATCAACACTCACAGTTTTGGCCGATTATGGCCTGCTTCGTGGACTATTACTCACTGTTTTAGGCTCGCGGAGTGATTTCCACGATAAACGAACCCCGGGATGCGTTTACGTGTCTGTCATCAACACTCACAATTTTGGTCGTTTCTGGCCCGTTTTGTGGACTATTACTCACTGTTTTGTGGCCCCGGAGTGAATTCCACGATTAAAGAACCCTGTGGTGCGTTTACGTGTCGGTCATCAATACTCACAGTTTTGGCCAATTC